>CAEGAE010078179.1:0-35022 GCA_903067095.1 Girardinus metallicus
GACGGAAAAATCGATCCTCTTCTGCTGCTTCTTCTAGAGTTCTGTGACTTTAATTCAGATGCATCACCTTTGAGTATCATGATGTCTTTTATGACATCATATCACTTTGACATCATCAGATTCCATCAGTGGAATAAATTAATGTGTGCTATGTTGCTAGGCAACATCAAAACCAGCTCACTATAATCCAGTAAAACCTAAAACGACAGTTTCAATTGTAGATTATAACTAGCTGCAGGATTTAAGAATTTTGTTTACACAAATATCACAATTAAGTATTAGCTTTATTAATTTCCTTGTGGAATCAAGAAATTATTCTATTTCATTGAATTTTAATCAACGATGTCTTATGCAGATGTGGAGGATACAATGTATATATTTTATATGCTCTTATTGTGAAAGGGAGGTGAGAGGACACCAACGTTTGTCCTTCATTCTATTTTAGGTTTTGGTTTGGAAGACATTGAGAATAAAACAAGACTCAAATTACTTTTTCGTCTATTGTGGATTACTCCCGTAACAGTAATCCACAATACAATATCAAATAATTATAGGGCTGGTGTCGCCGATACCAATAACTATACTTTTTATTATTTAATTTTAAAATATCAGCAAGCTTATGATCTTCACGTGTTTTTGTGGTTTATCGTTTGAATTATTTTGTTAGGACATAATTTGGAACAAATTTGTCAACAAAATAAACAACATATTAACATGATAAACAAAAACAAAAAGTCCCTTTTAGGTTTTGGATCTACTACAAATTGTGAGGATTTGGGTTTTTCTGTGTATTTATTTGAATTTTTCTGTGTTTCCTGTGAGTCTCTGTTGTCCAGTCTCCCCGTGATTGCTTCCCAGGTGTGTCTCATTCTGTGATTACCCTCCCTGTGTATTTAAGTCCACCTGTTGTCTTTGTCTCTTGTCGGGTCCTCGTCGTACGTCTTATGTCGCTCTGGTGTTCCCCGTTGTGGACTTTATCATTAAAACTCACCTAATTATGACTACTTGGGCTCCTTGGCGTCTCCCTCACCTCATCGCCACAACACACCTCATGACACAAATGACTTTTGCTTCCACCAACAACAACAACAAAAAAGGACTACTTTACGTGCTTGATTTTAGTTTTATATTTACTTCCCTTTTCACAAATTATCTCTCATGTTTGGACATTGTCAAAGTTTGAATATGTGAAATCTTGGTTGTTGTTTTACGTTACATGCTGCGGCTTTAAGCAGACGTTCCGGGTGGAGCAGGAACGGCGCCCCATACGTGAGATACTACTACCGGTAGCGCGTAGCGGCGGTTCGACAGCGAGAGCAGAACCAGCTTCTTCCACCGCCAGCAGCTCGAAGGCTTGAATTATTTTTGGGATTATTTGTTTGGCTTTCTGACCGGGATGCTAATCCGGGTGAGTGTCGGTAGTTGTGCGCTGCTTTACCGGCCGCTCCGGATGTCCTTTTTTTCCTTGCGTTGAGCCTCGATGTGGCCAAACTCCGTCAAGTGTTTGTTTTTTAAAATGTCACATTAGACTCGTTGTGTTGATGCATTTCGACGTGCTTCACCCTCGAGGTAATATTCCACCGCAACACGCAAACGTCCCCATTCACTCTCACAGCGTTATGGTCCCACGCGACAGGATTTGTTTCAGTGTGACGGAAAGAGATGAGCTGCACACGCAGGCTGAGAAATGAGATACAGGTGATCGTTTTGGTGATCGGCGATCTCCGATCACACACTTTTTCACGGAAATCGGCCGTTTATGATCGGTGGCCGATCGATCGACACACCTCTAATTTTTCTGTATGTCTGTCATGCAGAGCAGCTTGATTTTACACAAACTCTTTTTCGATGAAGGGACGTCCTGCTACTCATATCCTGTAATCCTTGCTGCCGCGACCTCTGACCCCTGGGTGGCTTCTTGCGTAAGAGGGAAAGCACACGGGAAGACACCCTGGCCTCTTGCTAGATAAGCTCATTAACAACTATTGCTGGACGCTCATGCTAGCAGCAGGACCCAGAAATAGACCTCTCTGTTGACAACTAGATCAGGACGACGTGGTCACGTCGTCCTGATCTAGGCCCAGCAACCCCACAGGAAAGTGAGAGGATGCAATAATTATAGCTGTCAGTTTTTGTCCTGCTGTGGTTGAGTTGCTGTTGCTGTTTTGCTGCAGATAGTCCAAACAGCAGAAGTACTTTTAAACGGTTTTTTAAGATTTTTCATAGGTCAGGTTGTGAGAAGTTACTGTCAGGAATAGTTCCCTTTCCTATTGACTGTTGTAGAAAGATTTTAAAGGGGCCGTGTTGTGTGTTCTCAAGGCACAAAGTGCCATTTTACAGCTCAGTCTTCTTCAGTTGTTATGAAAATGCTACATATATCAAATATGCCTTAAAAGAAATTTGACTTTGTGATTTAATGCGCTGAAATTGGGCCTCTTGTTTCTTTAAGAAACTATTGCTCATTCTGAAACTCTGCCTTCAGGAAGTCATCACAACTTCTCTATTAATCCTTTAACAATGTTTTCACTGCCCTCAATTGGGCTTCATATAAAAGAAACCCGTGGGACAGTCTTTCTTCAGACCGATGTCAGAGACTTTTAGTTGGTACAAGGACTGTCTCGCTAAATTTGCTAAAGCTGCAATATGTAACTTTCATAAAGAATATGTTTTTTTACATATTTGCTGAAACTGTCACTAAGTTGTGACAGTTTGGTGTAATCTTCTCCTAGTGCAAACTAGAAACAACCAATCAGAGCCAGGAAGTGGGTCTTAGCACTGTCAATCACAATCTTGTGTGGTGCTGCTCACCCTCCCTTCCACTCCCACTTTTCTCTTTGCTATGCTCTAGCTAGCATAGCCTGTTGCGAATGCTCATTCTAGTTAGCATGAGCATAACTAGCATGCTGCCGGCGGATAAACAGTTTTCCCATAATCATAAGTTGCTTCTCCACCATTATCACATTTAGCAGCACTTTCACAAGTAAGATTGGCACCACTAAGCCCCTCCTCCTGGCTCTGAATGGTTGTTTTTGTTTGGGCATGTCATCGGACGGCAGAAGCAGCTCAGGGAGGAGGTGGAGGAGATTAATCTTTTCACAGATTATCTGTCTCATAACAAACTGTCATGACATGGTGACAGTCTGAACAAATATACACACATATTCTTTATAAAAGTTACATACTACAACTTTAAAGTGCCATTTTTTTCCCCTTGCAATGCATTTTTGTTTCTACATTTATTTTACAAGTTAAACAAAGTTAATACATTGCATTTAAATCCTTGTCTTTCCCAGAGATGCATTTCTTCAGTAGACATTTAAATGTCCACTACAAGCTGGGATCTTTTTTGTTGTTGTTGTTTCACAGCGTGCATGCAGCTGAGTGTGCGCTCAAGGCAAGGAAAGACGGCGCTAACTAACCGAGGCATTAGAGGACAGCGGCCTGCCATGTGACCGTGCTTTCAGGGATTGGCTCACTGCAGATGTGACATCACAGAGCTTCCTCCTCCTTCTCCTCCTCCTCTTCGTCCTCTCCCACTCTTCCTCTGCCTCTCTCTGCCCGTCTAGCTCTCTGTACCGCTCTCTCTTCCTCCTCAGCATCCCACCGCCCCCCACCCCCTCCTCACCCCTTCACAGAGATGGCGTGTGTCGATGCTGCTCGGGCGTCCGGGGCCTAGTGCACTCAGGGAGGACACCCCCCTCCTCTCCGTTCCTCCTGCTTTCCCCCGTATTCGGAGTGTTTATTCCCTCGGTCTGTCTTCTTGCTCGTGGTCTTCCAAGTGTGTCGCCGTTTGCCGTCGTGCCTCCCTTGTGCGAGCCCGGCCCTCTTGAGGGTGGAAGAAATCAACATCGTGCTTCACAGCGGTGGAGGGAGGTGGGATGAGCTGTGAACAATTAGCCATGCCCTGCCCAGACTCCGTTTTGACCGCCTAGATCTTTCTTCTTCTTCTTCTTCTGTCCACGTGTGCACCCCAGAGGGCGACGTAGGATGAAAATCTGTGACTATGATGCAAGGTAAACGTTCCGCGCAGCTCTTCCTCTCGCAGTTCTCGCCACGTCCCTCTCTTGCCCTCTCGTGTCCCGCTGGGTCATTAAAACTAGTGAATCCGTTGGTGTGATCCGTCGTGCTGCGCGGAGCGAAGGAGGTATGTGCATGACCGGTTTAGCACCATGGCTGCAGCAGTGCGTGAGTGTGACATCGTGTGTGTGACAAGTTTACAGAGAGGGCAGCGGTGTGATGTAGGTTGAGCGTGTTTCCTTTTGCACTGCTGTTTTTGTACGTTTTAAGATGGTACGTCCACCTTGTAGATAACCAATAAACAGACTGCTCCGGTTTCAGACTGTCTGGTTTCCGTGTCAACATCAGTTGATAGATGGGTATAATCGGGTTTGCCATATGCAGAGAGTTTTTGCCATGCACTTCCAGCCGCCTGGTGATGGAAGGTGGCTAATATTAGCAAAAGGCCTGCAGTCATCCTGCTATGATGATGTGCTCACTTGTCATGTGGGAATCCGCACTCAGCACAGACGTCTGCAAATTCATCGCTGTTTCATAGTCCCGGAAGAAAATTGAACTTTTTCTGCAATTTTTCAAGTTACAACTGCAGACTTAAAGCTACAGTATGTCAAAAATTGTTTTATTTTACATGTTATTTAGCTTCCACCATGTCTTGACAGAGTAATATCAGACAGATAATCTGTGAAAAGATCAATCTCCTCCACATCCTCCTTGAGCTACAACAGCCGTCAGAAGAAATGCACAGCTCCCGACCAAAAACAACCAATCAGAGCCAGGAGGAGGGCCTTTGCGCTGTCAGTCATCCTTGTGAATGCGCTGCTAAATGTGCAAAAGCCGGAGAAACAGGAAAAGAGTTTATCCGCCGTCATCTGTGGAGATGCTAACTAGCGTTAGCTTTCACGACAGGCTTTGCTGATGGGGAGAAGTTGTTTCATAGCATTACTGAAATAAGCTTGGAGCTTGTCTTGTTTTGTTTGTCATAAAAGGACCATCCAAATCATAAGTCTTTCCAACCTGTGCCAGAAGCACCGTGGATGCCAAAGTTATGTACTCTGACAAATTCTTTCCTCTAAGAAAAAGTAGTTGGTTTGGTAGCTGCTCAGTTTTCTTCTATCCTGGGCTGTGGTTGGAAATTATTCTGTTTTGGGAATCAAGTTGAACTTTTGTAGAGATATGTAACCACTGCTGGTAAAACAAAGAAGTATCTTTAATACTATATTATCTGAAAGATGAGCAAGTGATGAACAGGCTCAACACCTCTGAAAGGTCTGACGATATTGTCATGCGGAGCACTCGCTGAAGCGCTAGGCTAACGCTAGCATATTTGCTCCTGGCTTTGATAGGACTCTTTGATCGTATATTCCAGAGCAGCTCCATAAAATCGTGTGCGAACAAAACTTACAAAACTGCTGTAAGAATGTGGCACTTTGCTTTGAACAGTGTAAATGTTTACAATGAGTGTTTCAGCTGCTTTGAGTTTCTCTATTTTCTACAATACACAGCTCACATGAGCAGAGTGCAAAGAGCAGTCATATGACAGACAGGCAACGTATGCTGTCAATACAGTCTCTCATTTACAGTGGTAAGGGGTGGACAAAAAGCACCCAGTTTCCTGATAGCAGCCAAACAATGTGAACAGCCTGTGTAGGGCGTACGCAGAAGAATAGTTGAATATATACATTAAAAAAAAGTTTCCGCCAATTGTGGCAGCAGCTCTTGCTGGTTGGTGCTCTACTGCCTCCAGTAGGTCCAGACTCAAGTGAAGGTCATATCGGTTAACAATGCAGAAAAGATTAACTAAAGTGCCCTTATTTAATGAAAACAAATCCACCATGAAGGCAGGAATGTGAGTGAGTCAGGGGTTTGCTCTCTTTTGCCCAAGACAGAAAGTAGTGCAAACTGCTTAACATGTCAAGTTTCAACTTACTTTCTGTTTGGGCTGTGTCTGCAAAAAGCAAAATTAGCATTAAGGTTAATGTTGGAAATTTTGTCATTTGTGTTTAACATAAAGTAATTTGTTGACGAAATAATCTGTGTTTAGTCTGTGTTCTTCGGTTCAAAGTGAACCTAAAACATAACATTACATTATTCCCAAAACTTCCGTCTATAAAAGAAAAGCCAATAAAACAAAATCAGATATTAACAATTTTACAATAAAATTAAGTGTCAGATCTAAAATGTACTGAGACAAGAAGATGCAAAAAAACAACAAAGCAAAGTATGTAATCTGTAAAGTAAATTAATTTTTAAAGTGTGTCTTAAATCTCATCCAAACTGGCACAAAGGAGACCCTTATCCAAGTGTATTTATAGATTTTTAATGTTTAATGAGCCTCTCCTCAGGCGAGCCTCATAAACAGGTTACCAAAACAAATCTTGCTGGAATACAAAGAGTGATCTGCATAGCTGTGTATTCAGCTACTCCCATCACTGTATTGAACAATAGTGCTGAAAAACCAATCTTGGAAGGTGTTGTGTGTTTACTATTGAGATAAGGTTCACGGGGTGACATGTTTCTGGCACTAATCTGATAAACAAAATGTCAATCCACACCATGTTATTCCATATCACACCACACCTTGCCATACCCCGCCGCGTCACACTACATTACACCACACAATGTCGTACCACACCACACCATCCCATGTCATACCAAAACACACATTACCACACCATCCCATGCCGTACCATGTCATGCCATTCCATGCCATGCCGCACCACACTCATACCATGCCATAACGTAACATACTGTACCGTACTGTACTGTCCTGTACCATGTCATACCACACCACACCACATACACCATGCCATTCCATATCAGGACATACCATACTTTTATTTATAAGACTTTAAAATAACACTTGGTTGACCAAGCAACTGTGAAGGAACGATTCCCCCATCCCCCAAGTTTCAGCTAAATTTTTTCCTGTCTCCATGTGTTTTTTGAAAGGGCCAATTAAATAAAGGTAGTAGAAGTCAGCCCTCCTCTGTTACGCCTCTGATGCACCAAGTGAGGTGGAAGATGAGAGACATGATTTAAATTAGAACCATTTACTCAACCAACAGCAGGATTGCTGCAATAAATTCATCCACCATCATTGGTACGGCGAGACTTCACATGCAGATTTTATGCATAGTGTTGACGTCGATGTCACATGGCTCCTCCGGTCACATCCTGCATTGCCAGCCCTTTATTTTTTTAAGCATGGAGTTATGTGATTTAAGAATGGTCAGCTAGAGCTCAGAGGTGGCTCATTTTTGAAGGCTCGTGACTGAAATGTTTGGCTAAAGAGGCAGCGGAAATCTGGATCCGCATCATTGCTCCTCTGTCATTCCTTGAGCACCTCTAGTGAAGCCTTACTTGACCTTAGCTTCAGTTTTCTTTATGTTTTATGTAGGAAATAAGGGGGTGGAATTGAACCATTACCATTTCAGTCCGTGCTGCAGCTTTCTCCACATAACAAAGAGTTTGTTCCAAATCGATACCTTCATTTAAACAGACATATTGCCAACTGTGCATTTCCTCTTTTTTTTTTTTTTTTTTCTGGAAAATGACGTTCCTCCAAGGCTTACTTCACTGTTAATCCTGTTTATTTGCTGTTGAGTAGTTTTTATTGACAAGGCAATTGACTAAATATAAGACACTCAAGCTGTAAATAATATTTATGATGACGTTCCTCTCCATTTTCTGCATCAGGACTGAAAAAACGAACCAGGAAAGCCCTGGGCTTACGGAAGAAAGACAAGGACACAGATGCAACGTGAGTTCGCTCTGATGCCTCCATACTTATGCTGCAGGGGCCACTCTCTAAATACAGCCTAACGACTGAGACAACGAAGCAAAAGTGACAAACTGAAGAACTTTTTAGACAACATCCAACATCCTTGTACAGAAGCGTTTGCTAGATTTCGATATGCCACAATACACAATACAACATAATATTTCAGAGCAAATATTTTTGCAAAGTAAGGAACATTTTGTAATCTGTCAAAGTCAGGCGTTATTTACAAAGCACTCATTTTAGCAGGCTTGAATGTTTTACTCCAGTGTAACTTGTCTGTCATATTTTGAACAGGAGCTCACCTGACAAAGAGGGAAGCGAAAGCGGAAAGAAAGGAAAAGTACGTACAAAGAATGCTTCCTATGTTTGTGGCCATAAACAAAAAAAAAAACAATAAAAAAGTCAGATTCTTAAATTTTTTATTTGTAAAACAAAGATTAAGCCAAAATGGTAGTATTAAAAAAAATCAGCATGTTGTTTAATATTGAATGTCTTCATTCATTTTCTTTCAAACCTGATGCTGGCTCAGCATGTCTGTCTTCGTCTCATTGGTGTAAAGAAGTTGGTCGCAGATGCGTTGCGCGATGTTGCAAACCTGCTTTACCTGTTTTCCATTCACCTCGAGAGCAGCTTTTAAACAACCAACGTTGCTTTTGTTTCAGAAAAAGGCCAATGGAGCTCCAAACGGTTTCTACGGGGAAATCGACTGGGACCGATATGTAAGTCTCCGCAGTGCACGCCTCGTTTGTCTACCCACAATCCTCTGCTGTTTGCGCGTTCTGAAGCAAGCCGGCACTCTGTAGACCTGAAATGAAATGGTCCCGGCATTCGTGTTGTGTGAGTCAGGCTTTCAAATACGCTGTTTGAAGAGAGTTACGGCTGAATGTTTTGGAGCTCGGCCAGCGAGCTGAACGTCTCGGGCAAGACGTCCGTGAAGCCAAACATCCGTTTGCAACAGCGCCTTACTCTGCCTCTACCGCTCCGTTCTCTCTCGCAGGCCACACCTGACGTCGACGAGGAGGGTTTCAGCCTGCGGCCCGGTGAGGGAGAGGATGATATCCTTTCAGCGAGACGAGGAAGCGGCGCCCTCGGAACATGTCGCTTGCGACGCTATTGACTTGTTTAGTGGAGTGACTCTTCAGCTGAGTGCCTTTAGCATTAGACGAGACCAATCGATGGTCATTCCCGCTCCGCCACCCCCGTATGTTTGTCTCTGCAGTTGCTAAAGAGACAAAGGAGCATTAAGGCAGGCGAACGCTGTGATCATTCTGCATCTCTTTAGTCACTCCTTCAACATACTCCGCTCTACTTCACCCACTCAGCTGTTATAACGTTCAGCTTTTTCAGCAGATTTCAGGGAGCTTTTAAATCATCTAGTATCCTTGAAGGCTAACTAATTCGGCTTGAGTGTAGTTTATATTACAGTATTTATCTACTTACACGATACTGAGAGAATACAAAGTGCTGTTTAAACATCTTTTATTATTTTTATTTAAAAAATCCCTCTTTTCATGATATTTTTGACCAAAATATAAATTTTACGACAGAGGTTGTTGACACCAGGTCTGCCGCTCAGCTGCCTCACCTTTAACAAGGACAGATTTTAACATGTTAAAAAATTTGAGTGCCATTCATCACATTTTTCTAGATTCAAAGGCAGAACCTTTGTATTTGCGTGTTTCTGGTTCGGACATTAATCTGACGCACACGTGAGATCCAGAAACGACAGCGATGGATGATAAAGCTGCTTCTTTTGGCCCACTGGGGGTTTAAAATTGGCTTAAAAAAAAAACAAGCTGATGGGAAGCTGGGAAAGACTATTGTTGTAACTTAAGGAAAATGTCCAGAGGTGCCTTCTTTTAGTTAAAATACAAAAAAAGTGGAAAAAATGGCAGGTGGCATTATTGTTTTGTTGTTACTGTAGGTAGGACATACACAGTGTCCTACTTTTTTATAGCTTGACTTTCTGAGAGTAGGAAAATGTAACCTTTATGTCTATGTCAAAATTTTATAGGACAGACACAGTACAAGAAAAACTCTTCCATCCTAACTTTGAACATCTCAAATCGTACTTTGTACTACTTGTTCTACTTAAATAATTTTTTTTGGCAGGTTTTCAGGGAAATGTTTAAAGGTTTTGGCCTGTACAGATTTCTGCTTCACTTCAGCCTTTTCGGCTAATTTAAGCTCATCCCTTCATCTTGTATGATCAGTTGGCACACACACGTACCGGTCCAAAGGACGACTTAGAACCAGAGCAGGAGCAATACTACGTCTTCTGATCTTCCCTGTTTTCTCTAAGGGTGTTTTCACACCTGATAGTCCAGGTGACTCGGTTTGATCTGGGACCAAAACTGCAACATTTGTTGCATTTCCAACTGGTGCTGTTTGCTTTCACACATGCACTGTGTCAAACGATCCAAACCACAGGCCGGTGCTGGCCTGTGGTGGCGCTGCACCAAGTAATACTAAAGGAAGCGACACGAAGACGAAGACGACATGAGTGCAATTTCCTTTGTCCCAAAATGTAAATGAAAGTGGGATGGTGTTAGATTTTAGTGGTTGTAGGATTTCATTTCTCCCATTAGCGCTATCTCCTGTTTGTTTTGGTTGTATTTACCCAGAATGCCCTGTTCCTCCTCCGGTCTGCTTGTAATTTACATCTACGTTCAAACCACAGCATAGTTACCTTCAACTGAACTGAACCAAGACCTACGTCTTTAGGCGGACCAGAGTTAGCCTTTTTGGTCCGAGTCAGATTTCGATTGCGCATTCACACCTCACCAAACAGACTGGACTTTCTAGGCTAACAGACAGCGAGAGCAGGTTCAGATCGAATTCATCACACTTTGCCCTTGACAAGCGTTCACCGGCTTCCAAAGAAAAGCACTTCTTCTCCTCCAGCGACTCGGACGACGATGACGACAGCAAGAAAAAGTTCAAAATCCGGATCAAGCCGCTGGTGGCGGACAGCGCCCGGTGCGTCCCCCCATCGATGGACGAGCTGAAAGCCTCCGTGGGAGGTCTGGCACTCTCTCCTTCCCTGGTGAGCTGACACTGACAGAGTTCTGCTTTATGGCGTCTGTTTCAGGGTCTTACTGTGTTCATCCTTTCTGTCAACTCACTGCTTTCCTTTGTAGAGGAGAAGTCCGGTAAGCCCCTTGTGTTTTTTTTTTTTTTTTTCAAATGCCTCACCATCATAAAGGACTGTGGTGGAATGTCATTGTCTCCCTGTTTTTGCATGTAGATTCTGTTTTAACATGCCCTTCTTAACACTAAAACCCACCACTTGGTTTTTTTTTTTTTTTTCGTGAATTCTTTCTGTTTACTTAAACTTTACTTCAACCTCTCTGGCAAAGCACACGTTTGTTACATAATGCAAAGTAAGAAAAGAACACACACTAAGCTCTGAAACTGGTCTCGGTTCAGCATCTGCATGCCAAGTGGGCCGTCGCAGCGTGATTCGACGTTGACCAAAGCGTTGCATTATGGGAGCTTTGCGGTTGAAGTAAAGAAGATGTGTTGTGTCCAGTTTTAGTTGTTGTCCCGTTGACTGATTTGTCACTCACTCTCTGACCCAGGTCTGTTCTCTCTTCCTTTTTGCTGGTCTCAGAGACGCAGTCCGGTGAGTTTCTCTGGCTCCACCTGCTGGTTGGAGGCCTGAAAGACAACCTCCTGTTAAGTTGTTGTGAAAGTGCACAGATCACACAAATGGACAAGTATTTTCACTGATCATTTAGAACAAGAAGCATTCAAAAAGTTAATGTAGTGAATAAAGCTGATGTTTTCTAATTCAAATAGTGTATGAGAAATACAATTATATTCAATGCATGTCTGTAGATATAATTTTTTGACGTTGTCTCTTTAATAGATTTATCAGAATGCACCGTAGATGATTTGTATTGCTAACATCTGTTTTCCACTTTGCAGGGGATGATAAAAAGAAACCTCTCATGTGAGTACATTTACTTGCATCATTATTTTATCGTTATGTATTATGTTTATCATTTATTTACCAAATTAGGCCATTGTTTTGACCTTTACTGCCTTGCAAAAATGTATAACGAGCTAGAAAAAGTTTGAAAACACATTCTTCAATGCAATTTATCAGTATTTTGTGAGAGAGGGCAACACAAGGAGGTATATAATTGGGAAGCTGACAAAAAGCGATAGTTGTTTTTCTAAATTTAAAATGTTTCTTGCATTTCAACTCAACCTCTTACATTCCGATATCTGATAGAGCCACAGTCTTTTGCAAAATAGCCTCGCCTCAGTAACAGCAGATAAAGGACATCTGTAAGGATAATCTCTCAGCAATTTTAAGCTACGAAATGTGAAATAAAAAGAAAACTTTTTGTAAGGCAGTGCGTATTATTACACTTTATATTGGTCACTCTGTCAATCTTGTCAATTTTTTATTTAGTTGGTTAAATGGTTTTTGTTGCCATAGGTGAAGAGATTGCCCGACCCAGACGCTCGACTCCAACACCAAGTTATGCATCTGAGATGCCAAGGTCTGTGATCCTGTAAATAGCTCACAAGTGAATACTTTCATCAAAGACGTGGTATTTCTAGATAATATTCCTTCATGATCTTCAAAAGTCTGCACAAGTCTTGAGTTGACTTTTTATTGTTTTCCATGTCTGGAGAGGTTTGGAAATTTAGTCTGGAAAATCTTTTGAGTTTCCAGATACCATTTGTTGTTTTTAAATAATAAAAACATGAATTTTTGAACAATGAAGGGCTTTTTCCATTGATTCGATTCATGAAAGTTTTAATGAAACATTCTGGAACTTATCTGGTGCAACTTGGCTGTATAATGAGGTGACTTGTGACAAGGCTCTTACCCAGAACTTTCATGTAATCTTTATGGATCTTTTCTAGAACTTTAGCTATTTCTGAAACTTTCACGCACCTTTTCTAAAAGTTACCGTCGTCTTGTAGTTCTATTAAGAATTCATGTAACTTCTTTCGTTTAACTTACCTTGAAATTCTTCGGTCCTTCCCCAACACCTTGCTGTAACTTACCAGCCATTTATGAGAACTCACCATGTTCCATGAATCTATCTTGCTATCTAGATAACTAGCTATCATTTAGCTGTCTAGATAAACTAGCTTTCTATCTAACTATCATGTTAGCTAGCTATGTAGCTAACTAGCTATCTATCAAGCTATCAACTTGATAGCTATTAAGTTAGCTAGATCCAGTTTTCATAGTTAGCTATGTAGCTATCGTTCTGTCTATCAACATAGCTGGCTATCTGAATATCTATCTTCCTATTAAGTTAGCTAGGTATACAGATTAGACAGCTAGCTATGTATCGCACATAGCTAGCTAGCTTAGTTAGCTAGCTGATTGCAATTTCAAAGAACGTACCAGATAAGTTCAGAGAAGTTTCCTTGGAAGTGCTTAAAAGTACATAATCTCATACATTTTACGTGCTCAGTCAAGAAGAACACATATGTTGATGTAAAGTCCAAGCTGACATACCTAAAGATGATAATTTCTGATTAGATCACCCAGAACAGGAACTATACTTGCACTGTTTTAGATGAATGTGTTTTCTCTTGCAGCGCCACTGCGCCGCAGAACGTTCCTGCTTTGTTCAGGCTTCCTTCAGACAGCAGATATGCCAGATATGACGGTCTGTCTTCCACTAATTAGACATAACTTCCGGTATGTTGTGTTTCCTGCTCAACTCTGTCTTCTTATTTGTTGCGGCACTGTCAGTAATCCGTAGCGATGCATGGGGAGAACCCAGACCGTGTTCAGAATCCCAGCTGAGCCGAAGTTTTCCAACAGGAGGTGAGTAGGCGGACCTTTGTTGTGCCAGTAAATCCAACTGGTCTAGTGTGTATGTGTGTGTTCGGTGATTCTGAACTGCCTCTGTTGCAGCTCCTCCACCGCTTCCTCCGAAAAACTTTCCCTCCAGAGGTCGGTACGGCTTTCCATCAGACCTGGCAGGTAAATTTCCTTCTGAATTCATTGATGGAAGTCGGTCTCGCGCAATGATTTAACGGCTACTGTTCCAACTCGTTCTTACAGCTGATCTGCCCAACGGCAGGGCGGCGCGCAGCTCCGCCCCCATCTACCTGAACGTCCTGTCACCGGCCTCATACCGGGGGTCACCGGGCCCCGACCTGGACGACGTGTTCGGCCCCTCCGACAGCCCCAGAACGAGGGAGGATGCGCCATCTCCCAGATGGGTCACGTTCATGGATGATCGACCTCCACCCCCCGACGAGCCAGCTCCCCCACCACCGCCGGACTCTCCTCCCCCGGACACACCCACCTCAACGCCTTCCACACCCGGCCTCTCACCTGGACCGCCCCCGAACGAGCCCCCTCCTTCTCCACCATGCTTTCACCCTGGCTCCTCCCCTCCTTTCACTCAACTAGACTCGCCCCCCTCCATCGTTCTCGGCCCTCCGCCCCCAGATGAGCCAGCTCCCCCTTTACCTCCCGACTTCTCCCCTTCCGAGTCTCTTCCTGCTTTCCTCGAAGAGGAAGGAGTCGACGAGGAGGTTCTGCAGTTCGCAGGATACGCCTGCGCCCCTGCTCCCATCAGCCCCGTCCCCCCCCTGCCAGCAGAGAGGAAGTCCCCGCGGGCAGCGGTCACGTCTCCTTTAGTCTACGGGACTTTGGGAGGAAAGAGGACTCCAGAGGGAGCTTACCAGAGAGATGAAGTACCAGAAGTGACAGGCTCTCCCAGAGAGCTGACACCCAGCTTCCGGGGAACACCACCTCCTCTTCCTCCATCTGCGTACCGGTCCATCATGTCTTCCCCTGGGCCCTACTCTGGCAGCAGTGAGTGTTCTGCTCTCTTTGTAAATATGAAGCACACCTTCAGGTGAATTTAAAGGGGCAGTGTTGTGTAAAGTTGACTTCAGGTATGTTTTGATGGAATAACATTATTATTAATGACGATTTTACATGATAGCGCCTCTTTACTAAAGACATTTTTGACCTCTATTTCACCAGGATAAAACTTCTTGAGATCAAAGATCTCTTAAGAGTGTCCTGACGGCAAGACACAGTTAGTTACAGTAAACATGGTCCAGTGTCAATAACAATAGCATCACGAAAATAAAAACTACTTTCTTTGTGTGTTTTTCTTATGAGCTTGGATTTCTGTAGATCTAGAAGTTTGTAAACCTCGGATCACTTTACTTCATGTCAGAGTCAAAAATCTAGTGTCACCCAGACTCTGGTGCCCCCTGCAGGCCCCTCGTCTCCAGCCCGCCCTGCCACGCCTCAGTCCCGGGGGAGTCCGGTGCCTCCTCCTCCTCCTCCCCGTCCGTCCTCGCGACCGAAGCTGCCCCCGGGGAAACCAATCACAGACCTGGTGCGTAGAAAAACTCCCGGCTTCAGTCTGGAATCTCTCAGTTTTCAGGGTCGAGACCGAACGCAGCTCCGTTCTCTTTCTCAGAGTCGGCCTTTCAGCCCCCCGGTTTCAGGAAGCCCTCCGCCTTTTGCCCCCCTGGCCCGCGCTGAGAGCTCCTCCTCCCTGTCCTCCATCACCTCGCACAGCGCGGCGTCCACTCCCACCTTAGGACGGGAGCTCAGCATGCCCACCGCAGGTACGGAGGCTGCCTCGCGCGCCTCGCCACGGCTCCACGTCCACACGCCGTCTTGCCTCTTGTCGTCGTGTCCTTGCCTCACTGTCTTGTCCGTCTCATGACTCTCTCCTCCTCATGTCTCCGCCCCACCCAGAGGCCTCGCAGCCTCTGGTTTGGTTTGACCACGGCAGGTTTTATTTAGCTTTTGAAGGTGAGTCGCTCCACGGAGCAGCAGCAGCAGCAGCATGAAAGCTCTTCTTAATGTTCTTGCTGCCCATCCCGTCTTCTACTCACCCAGATTCCTGAGTCGTGTGGATGTGCAGTGCTGGTCCCAAGTTCACCAACGCTCATCATGAATTTCAAACTAATTTGTGGCTTTTAATAATTTGTTTCAACTGCTCTTCTTCTTTTTTTTTTTTTTTTTTTTTAGGGTAGAGTGACTTTTACATCCAGTAACAATTATTTTAGTTATCAGCATATCCTTCCTTCATTGAACTCTCAGAGGACGCATCAACATGTGAAAAGCTCGGCCCTTTCTAGCTCGACTGGGCGTTAATACAGTGTAGGACTGTTGATTATTTCTTGGATTAATTGATTAATACTTGTATAAAAAAAAGTGCTTTTTTAAACAGTATTCAAACCAAGTGAAGCTAAAGGTAAAGCAAAATTACAGACAAAGAAGGGTTTTTGTTGTATCTTAAATGCAAAATGTACAAAATTTTTAAATAGTTTTGGCTTAATTACTGCTTTGACTGTGTTGTTCTTTCAGCAAATGGCCTTTATTTTGTTATTGAGTCTGTATGATCCGAATCGGTTACTAAATTAGTTGATGATTATTTCAACAATCGATTCGTCGCAATTAATCCGATTAATTGTTTCAGCGCCGGTGACCATGAAGCAACTTCAGAGAGTTTCAAAATCTAAAACTGGCTGTTTTGCCTACAAGGTCACATCCGCAGGTTAACAATAGTCACCCTTTTGCCTACTTAGTGACTTCATTGCTATATTTTGTGACTTTTCAGACAAAAAAAAAATATATATATATTTGTGTCAGCCAAAATTGGAATAGGCAGGTCAGGCTGTTTAAAGATCGGTGATCGGCACATCTACTAAAATATTAGTGTTGAATGGATAAAGTTAAGCCTACAGTGAGGATTATCAGAAACTCGCTCTAAACTCAAATTTTTAAAACTACTCAAATTGTTTGTTAAATACCCTTAAAAAAATATTCCCATGTATTATTAAAATCCCAAATGAATCATGATGAGTGTATGTAAACTTCTGAGCAACACCGTGGATAGTTTGGTTTAAGCTTCACCTGTTGTCTTTTGTTGGTCCCTTTTCATAGATTTATTGCAGGAATCACTGCATTGGAAGATTTCTTACGGCCGTCTTTTGGTTTTATGTCCTAACCAGGCTGCTCTAGAGGGCCCAGCCCGCTCACCATGGGGCCCCAGGACACCCTGCCGGTTGCTGCTGCTTTCACCGAAACCATCAATGCTTATTTCAAAGGCGCTGACCCCAGCAAGTAAGCAAAAAAAAAAAAAAAAAAAACCCAAATTAGTTCTCTCAGTTTGACTGATATTTCACTGTTCGGTTTGCTGTATCTTGGAAGTGTTGCCTTCTCCATCTGCTCCAGATGTGCGGTGAAGATCACCGGGGAGATGGTGCTCTCCTTCCCTGCAGGTATAACCCGGCACTTCGCTTGCCACCCGACTCAACCCGTCCTCACCTTTGTCATCAGCAACTACAGCCGCCTGGAGCAAGTCCTCCCCAATCCACAGCTGCTCTGCTGGTGAGCTTCAACACAGTGAAGTCGCCTTTTGTTCTGGGCCATGAAATCCAGTTAATGCTTAGATTTGGGGCTACATTTCTGTGCAAAGGTGTTATGAATTCTTTAGTTTGATTGTTATTGTTTACTCCTGGGATATTTGTTCCAGATCGGTGGTGCATAGAAGCTGAATGCTGTTTGTCCATGTTTGGTTCTGGAGAGGCAGAGCAGAACCAGAACCAAAGTAAGAGCTGAAGATGGACAAAGTCAAAGTCCGGATCTAAAATTAAGATTATCTGTTGCACAACCTGATAATTGAACTGAAAAACAAAGAGTGGACATTAATGTCATTCACTAGAAACTAGTAGAGGCAGACCTTGAACTCCTTGTTTCAAAGTGCTGAGTGTAACATATTTTACTTATATGAATTTTAGAATGATTGAGTAAATAACCAAATATAAATCAGAACAATTGGGTTTGGTGGCAGTTTGTAAGGAAACGGGATCTGGACCGGGAACCTGGTCCAGATCCCGTTACAAACAGGCCTGATTATCAACCCTGGGTTTTGTCTATAAAAAATATCGAGATGATAAGACACACTCAGATCAGTTTACACTGACCGAGACCAAACACTAATTGGGAGGCTAGTGCTAGCATGCTAGCTCCCGAAGAAAACAAAACTAACACCCGCCAGTTCCCACTACCGTGTAATCAGTAGAACGTTTGGATCCACAATCGCACATCTGAGGTATGTGCGATTGTGCGAAGGTTGAGAGGCATACGAGTGAAAGACAGCACTATAGACATTTGCTAGAGGTTTACAAACGGCTAGACGCCTACCTGCACCAGCGATGGACAGCGTGTCTAACCTAGGCCGGTGAGCAGCAGCCGTATAAGCAGCAGCTGTCTTTTAAGACGCTGACGTGCAGCTGGTCACGTGACCCTAAAACCAGGCGAGAACAGAATGGAGTTTGTTCCCGTTTGGTTTATTTTTGTGCTAGAGAAATTAAGGAAAAGAGGATTTTAGTTTTAAATAAATCTTTAAATAAGAGTAAATAAAAGTGAATCTAACAAAAAAGTAAAAAAAACGATCCTGGTTACATGAGTGAACCGGACGAAATACATACGCATGCCACACTTTTCAGATTGTTGAAAAGTGTGGCATGTATCTAAGTATTTTGACACTTAGAAAACAGTTTTGCTTAATGGAAACAATGAAATGTTTTTGAGCCAGGATAAGTCAGGGGGGTTTCTGGTCGTGTCTAAGTTGGTTTGTTTCGCTAAACACTTTTTTCACATCACACAAGTCACGTGATCAACAACCGGAAGTTGCCATGGGCACAAACCACGAAGAAGACGACAGGCTTACGGCGCAGCTGGGTTTTTAATGACTTATTGCATGAACAAACGTATTCACACGTGATTTTAAGCGCGTTTCTTGTTTAATGGAAACGCTGCAATTGCAAAGTTGTGTTTTATTTTTTCGAAATTAGTGCAATATTGATTGAAGTTTTGCACGCATTTGTAATGGAAACGCAGCTAATTAAGCACTACTGTGTGTTGCTCTATCACACAAAATCCGACTGAAACACGTTGAAGTTTGTGGTTAAACATTTTGCAGAGCGGCGATGCAGCCGACCGTCTCGCATGCGGACAGGGATGAATTGTGCACATGAACTATCCTTTTATGATCCTTTTATGCCTGAGCGGAACATTGTTCTTGTGGCTCTGCAGCGATACCGCTCCAGACGGTGCAGACATCAAGGAGTTCTGGGTAAACATGCCAAACCTGATTACCCATCTGAAGAAAGTGGCAGAACAGAAGCCTCAGGCGACCTACTACAACGTGGATATGATCAAATACCAAGTATAAAATGCCTTTTTTTTTTTTTTTTTTTTTTTTAAATCTCTCCAACATTAATCCTCTTATTGAAGACATGACCTGTAGTTGACATTTTCCTCTTGGTGTTTTCCGGCCAGGTGTCAGCAGAGGGGATCCAGTCCACTCCTCTGAACCTGGCCGTGAGCTGGCGGGGGGATTCCGTCAACACCGACCTTCGAATAGATTACAAATACAACGCTGAGGCCATGGCTGCCCCGGTGCCACTACACAACATCCACTTTGTGGTTCCGGTGAACAGAGGCATAGCCCGGCTGCACACCATGATCCCCCCCGCCACATGGTAAAGGTCACTCGCACCCCAGAACCCCTAAACCAATCTACGAATTAGGCTCAGGCGATAAGTCGATTTTATTCATTAATTTAATTTTTGGTTTTTGAAGATTTAGATTCCATCCATCCATTTTCTGTTCACCCTTGTCCCTTAATGGGGTCGGGAGGTGCTGGTGCCTCTCCAGCAAGCGATCCGGATGAGAGGCGGGGTACACCCTGGACAGGTCACCTGTCTGTCGCAGAAGATTTTGATTTTTTTTGGAAAATGTTTTTTTTTTTTTTTTTTCACTAATGAACTCCTTGGGTGTCCATAATTCAAAGCGACGCCCGAGGCGGCCATCTTCTAACTCTCAGTCTGAATATAAGGAGCCAGGCCAGGATGTTTTCCTGTTTTTATTTGTGAGATTTAAGTTGTAAAGTTACAAGAATGCAGTTGTTGCTAAATTAGGAGGACGAAGTGGTAATTTTGCGAAAACTCCCAACATGAAAAAATAACAAAAAAGGGATTATGCAACCTTTTTTTCATTAAATTAACTTTTTTTTTCCCACTAATTTTAAAATTTTCTACTGTTAAAATTCCACCTTTATCCTGCTATTGTTACGACTATATTTTTTTAATTGAACAAAAGTTCTGGTAGCCTGGCCCTAATAGTCATACAACTCACAGAAGAGATGACTGAAATAAACGGCGCTTTTTGAAAATATTTTCTGATAGGAAAAAATTGCAGATTTAATTTTTGTACCATGTTATTCAGTCATACTATGAGTAATGGCTTTCTGCCACTTTTGCCACCTGACATTCCTTCTTATTGTCCAGTGTATGAAGAGGAAAATATGCAGGTTAATCCGCAAGTCTATTAAACATGACATGATGTTTTTTTTTGTTCTTTCATTCAGGAATCCAGAGCAGCAAACGATTCAGTGGAAAATCCAAAGCTTGTCTCAAAGATCTGAAAATGGAGGCAAGTGTTGTTTTTTTTTTTTTTTTTTTTTGTTAATTTGTGTTTTGGTTGAAAATTACTTTATCTTTCTCTAAAAATACAGTCATTGGAAAAAACAAACAAAAAACTGAGGGCACCTGAACTTTCTCTGTAGCATTTCTCACGAAATTCAAATTCATGTCGTTCTTCAGTGAGTTGAGTGCAGGATCACATTGTACAGTAGCTCGATAAATGTAGAAATGTTACCTGAAATACACAAAGTAAGCATATTTATTGCTTTACTGCATATTATCACACTACAAAAATCAAGCGTGTTATGTTTTCTTGTATTTTTTTCCTAAATCTTACACTTTTGTTTTGTCACTTCTGTCACTTCCTGGTGTAGTTTGGGTTATTGGCTGTGATTGGTTCTTTTTCATCCGAGCAATACAGTGATTGGATGAGAACAATCTTCCATTTCCTGCTGCTGTGGTTCAGTAAGATGCGTTCTGGAGTTGGTTTTGCGCATGAAAGTTGCATGAAATTTCATGCCTTTTGGCCTCGTTGGTGTTCCGTACGCGAGGAGCAGAAACGTCAGAGCAAAACGCAAATCTACCAATCGAGTTCGAGTTATAAACGAGCAATACCGCGAGTTATTGTTGGCTTACAACGATTTATGCGCTCACACCAGATTCACCGCTCACCCGCATTGGTGGCACAAAGGTAGCGCCATAGAAAAGTGAGGAAGCCCCCAGAAAACGA
This sequence comes from Girardinus metallicus, assembly GCA_903067095.1. Taxonomy (NCBI): domain Eukaryota; kingdom Metazoa; phylum Chordata; class Actinopteri; order Cyprinodontiformes; family Poeciliidae; genus Girardinus; species Girardinus metallicus. The sequence continues at coordinate 20,985 of CAEGAE010078179.1, forward strand.
TCAAAATCCAAACCCAGAAACCTCGAAGGAATAAACAACATTGCATGATTTTTTTCCAATGACTGCATTGCTCTGTTACGCAAAGTCAGACATGTGCGTATTGTGTAGGAGTAGGGGCTCTGTTGGGCCGGTTCCAGATGGAGGAGGGTCCCTGTAAGCCGTCCCAGCTGGCCGTCCAGTTCACCAGCGAGGGAAGCACACTATCCGGCTGCGACATCCAGCTCGTCGGGACCGGCTACCGGCTGTCCCTGGTCAAGAAGAGATTCGCTGCAGGTTCGGCTCCGAGTTTGTTTTCAACTTCCAACCTTTTGACATCAAGATCCTTCCAACCCTTAATCCTCCTGGTGTGTTTGTTGTGTTTTTTTTTTCTTTTTTTTTTTTTAAAACAGGAAAGTATTTGGCAGATAATTAACGAAAGCTGTCGATGAAGAGCGCCGAGGAAATGTGGCTTTTTGACTGTGAAGACTACGGATCCATCCCACGTTTAGTGCGCTTGACTAATTCTCCTCAGCGAACCGTCGGCGTGAACGGTGGAGGTCTGCTACAAGAACACAATTTATGCAAGCTAACACAAATCATCCTTTGTGCACCTGGATCGGAGTTAAAGACGAAGATTTGTTGTTTTGGTGTAAAAAACAAACAAAAAAAAAACTAATTCAGTGATCCAGCCTTATTTATTTAGTTATTTATTCTTTAGTTGGTCATTGCTGTAGATGCACTGCGAGAGGTAATGGGAGTTGACTGTATAAAGTCTAGGAACAATCTGAAAGGTGGAAAACTGGATCTGGTTGACACTGCCACCTCCCATCAGACAGTCAGAGTGAGAGTCCGTATTTTCATCCAATCAGAACCGTTCCCTCTGCCTTCACGCCGCTTCGAAATGAAAACTACGCTAATTAGCGTTTTGAGGCGACATGATGAGGATGTGAAATTTGCCGTCCCTTGCAAAAATATGCCTTTTGCCATTTTTCACGTTTTGCGTCGTCAAAACCCAAACTTCAAATGGATTTCATTGGGATTTGATGTAACAGACCAACACAAAGTAGAGCCTGACTGCGAATTGGATGCAAGTGGATGGTTTTCAATTGCTTAGAAAATAAAAATATGGAATAAAATCCACCTCGGTGAGTGAAGACTCCAGAAAATCTGGTTTTTGCTGCAGTTGCGTCTGCAACCATCTACCAGCTCTGCACATCTAAAGTCGGATATTTTTGTTGGTTCCTCTTTGGAAAATAATCAAGCCACCCAGATTCGATTGAACATTTTAAAACAGGGATCTGCAACCTTTACAATCCAAGAAGCAGCTAAATAAAACTGGCTTAGAGCCGCTAATGTTACAAGACCTTTGGAAAAGACGACGTACAATTTTTTCATGAATATATACTATTGGTAATTTGACAGCTTTTTGTTTTGTTTTTTCTCGAAGACTCATCTTTCTATTTCAATTTTTGGCGTTTAAACTAAAGAAAAAAAGAACATGGATACATTTTCCTCTGTGGAAAATGGTGCAAAGAAAATACAGTTTCCATCATCAATATAAGAATAATACATATAAATGTAAATTATACTTTTAAGGTGATTCTGTTTTGGGAATTCAATGTAATTACGCCACAAAAAAACAACTGCTGAGACCTGCGTTTGTTTGGCACAGCTACATTTAATAACATTAGCTTGTCTTTGTCATTTTTTGCCAAAGTTATATCATCGAAGGCCTGCGGCTGCCAAGTTTTACCGTAGTGACTAGCACGATGTGCTTTGTGTTGATCTGTCATATAAAATCTCAAAACATTTCAGTGAAATTTGCTGGACATAAATATATGTAAAAAAGTTCATAACAATCAAAACACCAATTGGTAAGAATGTTTGGGGACTTTTCTTTTTATAATTCTTGAATTTGGTAAAAAAAAAATAGCTTTTTTTCCCTCACTGCGTCGAACTTCCCGAAAGCGTCAGATTTTTCATCTCCTGGTGTTTTGATTCAGAGGAATAAATTGGAATTTGATTTTATATGCGCAATAGCATGAGAATGAATCACTTCTCTTCAAAATTCCATAAAAATAAAATCTTTTGTTGTGTTCGGGATTGGCACAGACTTGGAGCGCTAGCTGCATTTGTGGATTATATACCTCTGTTGGCACTCCTGGTAAAGATGTGTAAAAAGTCTGAAAATGAATCAATATTGTACTTGGTTCCTCTGACCTACAACTTCCTTTTTATGGCAAATAGGACAGTTCTGTGTCTTCCTTTATAACACAGAGCGGGAGAAAAATATCTTCATCTATGTTAACGCCACTAGCCAAACAGTTTGCAGCACTAGCTAAAAAGCTAGCGGTGGCCACCCTAATCCTGAAGCATTAGTCATAAACATTAGGTCCACTAAGGCTAACAGTAATATGTCAAAGCTAATGCTAAAAGCTAATTTCAGCCATCATCACACACACCATGTGTTAATGACACGTTATATATTTTTCTGTATACCTCATTCGTTTGTTTTTTTTGTAGACTTGCCACTTGTTCACTAAAACTTATTTAAATAATAAAACAAGAACATGAGGAGAGGAAAAATAAGAGCATGAATATAAATGTCTTAACTACTTTAAGAATTCGGTCGTTAACTGAATAACTGAAGTCTCCGTTCAGTTAACGAACGAAGACTTAACTTGTTTAAGGCGTCAAACGAGTTAAGTTTCCACAGTGACCGTACCAACAATGCTAACGAAGCAGAAAACATTAAACGGAAGTGTGCCCACCACTGGTTTACTTAGTTTTAAGTAGAACTCATTAAATACAGAGACAGATATTTGTTAATGTTTTAACAGCTAGTTAATGGCTGGTTTTGTCAAAAAAAAAAAAAGTATAAAAAATTTGTGCTCTGCTAAACTTTGCGATAAAAGATGAATTTACTTTAAGGGACTTTTCCTCCACACATCTTCCCAGAGGGTGTCAAAGAGTGTTGCTAGTACTGTAAATAAAGTAGCGCAATACTAACACATGCAACAAATTACGGTGGTAGTGTTTGGCGGTTTACGGGGGATTTCGTTCGGTCATGTAGGTTGTGGCTTCCGCTGGACCAGTCGGAGTGAACGGTTCAAAGTTCGACATGTTTGCTGCGGGATACGCGAGCGTATACGAGTGCCACACGCGGATGAGGAGGAGAAGTTGCTGAAGAAGTTTCAGAGTTGATGACTGTAGGAAGTTGCCTTTGATGCTGCTAAAACCAATACGGTCACTTTTTGTTGGCCAGGACCTCGAGGGCGTGAATAGGGAATTTTTAGGGATGTTCTGGCTGTCGTCGGTCAACAGTGGAACGTCTTCCTAATGGGGACGCCACTATTTAAGTCTCTGTTTTATTATTTCCTTCCTTTTTTTTTTCACCATCATAAATACACGATTTATCATTTTCTAATAGCAATATTTTAAAGCCTATGTGTAAAAAGTGTACATGTATATAAATATATATAAATATATATATATATATAAAAAGCCGTTTCAGACATTTGTCTGGACATACGGACGTGTCTGTGGTTGTCCCTTAGTTTGTTGATGTCAGCATTTAGTTCGCGACACGCTCTTCATCTGGTGTTTCTCATGCAGGTTTGTGTTCAGAAATGATGATTTAGAACCAAAAAAAAAAAAAAATGCTACTTGTGGATGTTTCCTAATGGTGCCACATCAAAGTGTTTTTGTCCCCCACCGTTCCCATGGAAGCAATACCAGTTTGCCCATCTTCATCCTGGTCATGATGTGTGTGTGTTTGCTGTGTAGGTGTGCTTTGGGACGAGACTTTTAGCTTTCCCTTAAGTCTCCGCTCAACGTTTCGCTGTCCATGCACCTTCGAACACTCGCCGTCGATAAACCTGGCATGTCATTGATAAACCTGCAGGTGTTTTCCATGCGATGCTATTGCTGTTTGTTTTCGGTCGGCGCACAGAGTCCAGGTTCACTGCATCTTGTTGTGCAATGTGTTTTGCACATCACTTTCACTTTGTTTACTCAACTTTGGTCTGGGTTATGTATTTACGATGACGTATCAGGGCCATTGTAGATGGACAAGAAAAAGGGAGTAAATTTCTGCTAAAAAAAAAAAACTCTGAAATTTTGAGATTAATATCAGAAATTTTCTAGATAAAAAAAAAGAAAAATTCTGAGCTCTGAAAGGCAAAATTTTGCAACAGTAAACCCATTACATTCTTTAATTTCTTCAAAATTTTTGATTTTTTTAAACTCAAACTTAATCTAAAAGTTTTTTCCAACAGTTTTACTTGTCAAGTTCAGAAATTTCCACGTTTTCTTTGTAGGATAGAAAATTTCTGGTATTTTTTGGTGAAAATTTACTCCTTTTTTCTTTTTTTTTAATCTGCAATGACCCTAATAAACAGTTGTCGCCATCTGATTCTTTTAGGGAAAATAATTATTTTTCAGTTGAGGGTGCAGTATTGATTTTCTTTTTCTTTTAGTTTTTTTTTTACAGTGCCTTGTAAAAGTAATCACACCCATATTTTCCTGTTTTGTGACGTCACAACAAACCTCAGTGTATTTTTTTACAAGAAACCAAAACTAAACGTGTAGGTGCAAAGTTTACTGAAACATAATGGAGAAAAATTGACAGTTAAAAATCTCAAAAGTGTGGCATGTGTTTGTCTCCATCCTCCCTGCATTAAAATCGTCTTTCACATGTTTGCTGTGCCCCTGACATCACTTTAAAGAGGAACTCCAAGTCTTTGCAGGTTTGAAGTCCCACACTTTTTCGCTTTTCAGATAAGACTGAACATTTATCCATGAGAAGTTTGAAGCTGGAATAGTTTTATGACCTACAAGGTATTCAAACCATTAATTGACTTATTTATTGTGAATTAATGGTTTATTAGATTAAAATGAGTTCCAATCGATTAGTAATGTCCGCTTAGAGACCTTCTGTTAGTGTTGCGGTTTGGCCGCCATCCAGCAGAGGGCGCCGCTGGTCATCTTTAAGTGGAGCCATACTACTACAACGGTAACAAAACAAAAAAAGGGCTGTAAACGGAGTCTGGTGGGGCGTGAAAAAAAGCACTTTACGTAAGAAGCCCATTGAGTTTTGCCTCAATAGCTCAGACCCAGGGTAATATGATACATTTAGCCCTTGATAAAATGGAAAGACGAGGAGCCTCTGGTAAAAGGAAAACGCAGATTTTTAAGAAATTGGCCACTTATCAATTAATCGTGAATAAACCCATAAATTTGATCAACTTAAGATCAACTCATTATTTAATAATTTGCATCCATGTGACCTGCCCATTCTTTAAACTTCTCCAAATCCTTCTCCCTGACCAGTCTCCTGTGTTTCATTGTCTTGACGTTTGTTCTCTGACTTATACTGACATTAAATTACACATAGTTCAACTGTCTAATAAAAAAAAGAGTCTTCTGATGCCACTTAGGTTTCTGTTTGAGTTGTAAAGGAGACTGAATGCAAATGTGTTCTTCTGCTTTACAGATGTCTGCTGTACAATTTATCTTGCTCTTCACAATTATGCTCTACTTTGTGCCAGCCTTTCACAAAGCAAAAACCCCAATAAAATACACTGAGTTTTGTAGCTTTACTGTGACAAACTGTGAAAGGGGTTAAGAGGGTGTGGATTCTGTTACAGGGACTTGCATAACTATATTTCTATAATTTGTCTTTTGCCTTATCGATGAATAAAAACAATGGTTATCATGTGATCCTCTTCCTCAACTTTTCTCTGCCTTTTGGCTGTAATGTTTTTAATGTGATAGTCAGAATATGCAAACATCTCATGTAAATTTCACACCCAAAGCTTTTAAAGGTAAATATATGAAAAAGTCTATATAATGTAACATCTGTTTTACTTGGTAATAAAGACGAGAAAACTGACGAAGGACGTCTTCGTGTTACTTCAGGAGTTTTAAGCAGACGTGTCAAGTTGTAAAAAAAGAACAAACAACTGATTTAACTGTTACGTGTACCCATTGATCAGCTAGCTAAGGGTCATTTCCATCATTTTACAGCATGAAAATTAGGTAAACTGACTTAACAACTCATTTATGATATAATGGCATACACAGGATGTACAACCTTCTATTTGGACATCTTAAATCGGAAACGATGGCCATAAAGTCCAAACCAAACAGGCTTTATGAGTGTTTTTCCTCACATCGTTTGGAGCAGTAAAAGCTCTCACTCAAATCAAAGCCTAAGGTGGAAATCCCTCCCTCTGTGTAGCGGTTGCTATGACGGCACCAAACTCTGGAGGACGACTCTAACAAATCCTGGAACAAACATTTCAGATATTGGTTGTCAAATGTCCTTCAAATGCCCATCGTTTTCATTGTTCTGTTGGGAAGCAGGACTGGGAGTGAGTATAAAACTTTCGTGAATTGGGGAAAAAATCTTCAGTTTTACCATGATGTTAACTTTTACTAAGGCTGAACTGGAATACTTTCTCAAACTTTAAAAAACAGTTTTTTTATATATATAGTTGTGTTGTATTATTGCAGATCATAATCAGGCAATATACCCTTAAAAATGCAGCAATCAAAGAACTTTTAAAGAAACCAAATGTACATGCAGGTTTTCCCCCAGTGTATTATAAGCCTGGCGGGCCACCAGGCTTTATTTGCACCCCCACCAGGTTTAGCATTGCTTATTTGTTTAAGTTTTTTTTTTTTTTTATGTTTAATGTCTTTTTAAGACTTTATAGCTGGTGTGCAGATATCAATCTTCCAATAACACATAATTATCAGGTGATATTTTAAAATTTCTTGTCAACTTTAAACATTTTTTAACTCAAAACCAGGGCGGGCTGCTGGATGAACGACTGCCGAGCGCCCCACCCACCAGGCTTAGCAAGTTTTCTGGGGGAAACCTTGTAGATTCGCACCAATAATCAGTAACTACAGACCCATATCCAATATACCATTTCAAAGAGCATTAAAAAGGACAGTTTATGATCAACTGTACCTCCTAATGATAAGGAGAACCTCTTTAGTGCTTTTCAGTCAGGCTATAGACTACATCACAACCCAGAGACTGCTTTAGGTTGATGAGTCTAAAACTTTGGAGTTGGAATAACTTGATTTCAGTGCTGTGTTTGATGAAGTTGTTCTCAACATACTAAATGATGGACTTGAAAAATTACTAAAATTCTTTATTGCTGTTCTAAACGGCCACAGAACAATCCGTGGCAATCACAAATCTGGGCAAACAAATACATTTTGGGGCTCCCCAGGGCTCCGTTCTCAAACTACTTTTATTTCTTGTATATACAGGTTTTCCTCTTTGTGAACAACTTAGTCATTAAACGAGTACTTTGGACAAACATTCATGATGCCTTTTATTCGTGCCTACATGGTAAATCACAACATTATGGATACATTTGTGACTGAAATATTTAAACATAGGACGGTTTCTGACAGATGAGCTTCCCCTCTAGCACAGCATGGACAGCTCATTTCTTCGGCAGCCTTGTTGACAGCACGTTGTTATCAAGGCCTGGTCCTGGTCCCTGCGACGATAGTCCATCCCTGGATGTTCTCCTGACTTCACGAAGTCTGGCTCTTCTCCGTTGACTTCCCAGAAGTCTGTCGTGAAGCAGAAATTAGTCAGATTTGTACTAAGACATCAAACTTGCCGCAGTTTATCGAGCTAACGAGCACTGACCGTCTGGCAGAAACCCCTTCTCCTCCTCCTGCAGTTGTCTTCTCCACCTGGACCCTCCGCAGGTGAACACCAACGCTCGCACAAGAGCTCGGCCACAAAGCCGCATGGAATTCCTGCTCTCCTCGGCCTGAAGGTTTGCGGCACACAACAGGCAGCAGAGCAGAACGCCGAGTTGGAGTGACGATCTCATGTTGTTCAAATTCACACAACATCCGTCCTCAGCAGCCTCTATTTATACAGCCTCCACCGAGTATCCCCCCTCCTCTGGGCGATTCCCGTGTAAATGCCTCTTGTTATCTTTGGAAACCATCATGTGCTTTCACCAAACGGATGTCACTGTGGTGATTTGGGATATGTGTGGGAATCTAGGCTGCTGTAAAGATGACCGATAAGCTACATTTTCGTAGAGAGAAGATCCGTCTTACATCTGACCCACTGAGTTTTTACTGCCCGGGATTTAGTTGAGAGTCGTTTAATGGATTTCTGATTGCTTTCTACATAGCAACAAAGTGTAATGTATGTGGCTATTGCAAACAGCAATTCTGAGATAAAAAAACAAAACACATTTGCAGGTACACTTGTCAAAGGAACAGCTTCAGCCATAAAGAACTTGTTACCTGTCTGTTTGTCATAGTAAAACTGGATTCATGTTCAAATGACCATTATAGTTTGTTTTTTTACAGTGCAGTTTCCTGCTGTAATTTACACCAGTTGATGCTGTAACATAAGTATATTACTATTAATACTTAGGAATCTATTTTATAGGCTAAGAATTAGACCTGTTTTCAGTTTTTATAGTGCTGTGAGTTATACTTTAATTGTCCCTCTACAGCTGAAATGAGCGTACAGTATAATAAAAAATATTGCATTTTGGGTTTTTTTGACTATCGGACAAGGATCCCACCTCCCTCCTTGTTAAATAATGAATTAGGTGTATCTGACCAAACTCGAAAGCTAAGTTCAGGCCAACCAGCCACACCCAGGCCTCATGACTGCTAAACCTGTCAGATTAAAAAAATGGCTGCCTTTCTTTCTTGCTAACTTACGACTTTTCAAACTCAGAAATTTCAACGTTTATTACAACGAGGCATCAGGTTTGTTCACACTTCTGGTATCTGAGTACCAGCAGTACCAGGACGCCATGGCCACGGAGGAGGGCGAGTTTGAAGGGGAGGGAGAAGAAGACATGGCCTAAGCAGCTAATGTGGCGGCTTTGCTCCTGGGCAACATTGCTAAATTTCACCGTTTCTTTCTTTACGTTCAAAGTGTCATTGAACTTATTGGTGTGATAAATGTCACCAGTTTTGCTTGTTCTAAAAGTGTTAGGATTTTTTTTCAGGCTTTGCAGAAAACATGTTAAATGCCACATTAGAATTGTCTTCTGGACCATAAATTTATTGACCTGTAATTCTGCCCTGTAGCATTTTGAGTGTTTTGGACATTGAAGCTTTCATCTGTGAGCGGTTTGTTTTTATGTGGTCGCTCTTTTTTTTTTTTACTGGGACTGTGATGATGAGTGTTTTTCTGAATGTTGTAACTCCTCCAGTCTGACCTCCGTATTGCCCGCTCACAATGCATTTCTTTAAAGCTGTCATTTTTCTACGTAATCCTGACAAGTTGGTACAGAAGCCATCTAGCGACATGGGAGAAGAAAAAACTATTATATATTATCTTGTGGTAACAACTTCATTATAAAAAGGTATGGCCAAGAGTTTTTTTTTTCATTCCCATGTCACCGGATGGGCTCTGTAAGTTTGTCCATCTTTGGATTTTGTAATTTTCAGGCTGTGAAGTATTTAGGATGGTTTCCTACATTAATAACTTGATGGTATGTTCATAGAGTTTTAAATAAAAGGTTTTTACCCTGGTACTAAGACGTGAATGGGTGATTTTATCAGTTGAAGGCATTTTCGAGGTGATTTTAATGCTTTTGTGTTGAAATTGAAGGAAATAAATCTGGATGTTACAGAGCCAGTGTATAAAGGGCGACATCTACTGGCCAAATGGCGGCATTGTATTTAATCGGAGGGAACCTTTGAGCCATTAAAATCCAGCACATGCGCCGAACATTTAATTGAGATCTGTTGACTTATCTCTGCATAAATTAATCAAAGGAAAACTTGCTTGAGAAAACTTTATTGTACATTTCTTTTAATAAGTAATTCATGGATAAACGAGTGTTATTCAAAGACGGATTAAGCGACGCAGAATGTAAGGAGGTTTGTTTTGAGAGTCGGAAGCATTCTGCTGTGTTAAATCTTTCCGTCTTGAGGTTTTTCTGTCATGTGACCTGCAAAGGTTTTGCTGCAACTACCACGCTGGAGTCTGAAGTTCATAGTTGAAAAGTCAGTTGGATTGGGAAAGAAAGATGGCTGCCAAGGCTTTGGTGAGTACAGTTAAAAGACTACAGGAAGTGATTCAGCTTAGTAAATATCACTATAATAAACATGCATGCATCCTCGGTATGAGGCATTGCTTTATCTGAGACAACTTTTAACTCATTTAAATAATGATTGGTGCATTAACAGATTTTTTTTTTTACAACCAGGCTTTTATAGTAAGAACTCCATCTGTCCAGACGGTTTCACTTAAAAGCCGACTTCACCTAAATCAGCTTTTATTTAGTTAAACTCTACTTTAAAAAAGCAAACGTTTTGAAAGAATGCGACCCAAATCTTGTTTTTATAACAGAATAAATTTAATCTGAGCCTAAAAGAATTGCACCCAAGGAAATGGAGCATCAGTAAGGCACTTAAGGTTCGTATACCGATGAGAACAAGGCTTGATTCCACTGTTCCATGTTGTTTAAAAGAGAAGAACCACAATGGGAAGGAAAATGAGCTGCACTGAGGCCTACCAGCAGGGGGCGGGCAGTCCAAATGTGGGGGAACTGAACAACAAAATACGTCACCCCAAGCACTTGTGAACAGACACTCGATCGTAATGTTTCTGTTCTATAAAACTGCACAGATGCAATAAAAAGTACATACCTATTTTACATTGTTAAGATCAACTGGGGAGGTGAAACCGTAGCCACAGCCCAGTACCAAGCAGGAGACTCCAGGCAGTTTCTAAATCCAAACAATTTGAGTTAATCAACTGCAATTTCAGGCCTAATGCAGGAGAAACATTTCTTATTGATGTCAGAGTTATGACCACAGCAAACCAACCAAGTGACCTTCTTCCTGAGGTGTGACCATGTCCGGGAGTCTCCTTTTATGCTCCACACCCTGTAAGGAGTTAATTGGGTGCCAGGTGTCCTCAGTCCTGCTTCATCCTGCTACACACGCAGGCTAAAAAGTTGAAAGAGTTGTTCCTTCTGAGCAGACGACTTCTTTAAGGTTTTTACTGTGAGGCAAACGGAACTTTTTATGTCTGTATTTCAGCATCGACTGCATTTTTGTCGCGTTTCCATAAAGTCCAACATTGCGTACTGCTTGGTCATCAGTCGGTGCATAATCGACTCGAGTGAAGGCCTCAAGAAAACCCACCAACATTTGACCTCAAACGGTGCCACTTGAAGTAAGTACAATTAACTTTGAACCTATTTTTAGACAATATTTTGATTTTTCTTGATAATTTTTCTTCTTTTTTTTTTTTTTACTTATGGGTAAACTTTAAAGAGCATGCGAAACGTCTGCTGGTTCTGCTTTTACTTCCATTTCACAGCAGTAGCAAAGCTGAGAGTGAAAACATCCCTCAAGTGTCGACCCTAAAACGCAGTTCCTTGTTGCCGACACTAGATGTCGTCCGAGAGCCAGTTTATAAGGGCTTAAACAGCTGTGAGGATTATTTCAGTCCACATGGAGAGCAACCTGACATAGGCGGTGAATAGACAGAAAACCCAACAGATTTTCTTTTGGTGGATCTCTGAGGGTGGAAGACAAAGATGGAGAGAGTGTGTGGTCAGTGTGTGTGTGTGGGGGGAGGAAGGGGCTGCTGGTTGCCATTTTGGGGTAATTTGTTTTATACGACTCGTCAGCAGCAACATCTGTCTTCCTCCTCCTGCTGCTGCTGCTCCTCCTCCATCCTGCTGGGTCTGATTCAGCACTTCAACACCTACACACAGAACCAAGAATAGATTCAGGACTCCACACAGAGTAAAAAAAAAAAAACCTGCCGGCGCCTGAGACCACCCAGCAGCCGACCCATCGCATCCTGTCCTGTCACCTGCTACAGAGAAATCGGAAACAAAGCAGGATAGATCCTTCGGTCGCTCCCTTTGCTTGCTGTTTAGTTTTAAGTGAGTCTCCAACAGGTTCCAATTTGGTGCTAATGTGAACTTTTACATAACAGTAATGTAATTTGGCCTCCATTTTATCATCTCTTGGGTAAAAGTCTAAAAGACACGAGCTTAGCCTAAACCACCGTTTTCCACAGTCGACAGAGATGGTCAAACTTTGTTTGAGATTTTGAAAACTTTCACACATGATTTTGTAACATGTTCAGTTGCTGCCGTTCACCTTCCCACTGTGCTGTCTAACGAGACGAAACCTTTTGGAAAACCCGTGACCTGTGGTGGCGCTGTGCCAATCCGCAGTGACAGAAACAACATGAAAACCTCTGAAGAGCACGATGAGCGCAACTTCCGTCTTCGTGAAATGTAAACAGAATGGAGTAGCTTCAGATTTCAGGATTTCTCTTTTGCTTTTGGTAAAAGACCACAAGCTTTTTCTCCCGCTAGGGCTATAGTATGGAGGACCAAAGCTGACATAATAAGAAATAAAAGCATAAATATACATCTAGTTTTTCCTTGTCCTTACACATGAGTTTCTGTCAAGAAATGTATATATTTTCCTTTTCATTTCCCATAAACATGGGCTTTTGTCAACACAACTAGATATTTTGTTTCATCTTTTTCTTATACAAGCCCTCCTATTTCGTCATCGCCTCCTCTCCTTTTTCTACTTCTCCGTGTGCATCGTTATGTTAATGAGGAGAGCTGCCTTCTATGTCCAGCTCCTCTACTATTGGCCAATACAGCTTTGGAACCAACATCAGACGTTGTGGGGCGTTTACGTCTCGCGCAGTCGCTCGGTGCCATCTTTACAGGCCACAGACCAAAACAAACTTTATCCCGGTGGTTTTATTGTGTTACCGATCGCAGACAAGTTAGTTTCAAGTTGTATATTTGATATTCCAATAACTGCCGAGCAAGCGGCGTTTAGTTCAAGGTTGATCCGATTTATGAACGCTAATGTCGGCCAGCCGTTCTCTAGCTCCCTCCTCAACGCTTGGAGGTTCACTTAGGGACCGTCAACACATTTCCGAACCAAACACTCCTGTCAAACAAATGTTAATAAATGCCTTGCCTTGTGACCAACTGATACAAAAAAGTGGTAATTCATGCTTTTACATGAGACACAGTACCCTCTATTAAAATGTCAAGTCATATTCAAGATTTTAAATAATTTTAATATTAAATAATATAAAGTTTTCTTCAATAGCTTCCATATTGTGTGCCACATTGACTAGAAATCAGTGTGTAGTTGTACTAAACTCTATATATGAGGCACATGCATTTTTATTCCATTTTAACTCAATTTTTATTTTTGTTACCTATGTTTTTTTTTTAGTTTAAATTTAGTATTTCTCTTCAATAGCTTCTAGGTCATGTGACCTATTGAGTCAAAATCAGTGTGAAATTGTTATACCAGTTGGACAGATGAGGTTCAAACCATATAATTGTGGTGCAATTTGGCATTTTGAAAAGAAATTTGCTTAATGGAAACACTCCAATTAAAAAAAATATATATATAAAGTTTCGACACTAGAATGATTTTTTATTTTTTTTTTTGTCAAAACTGCAACGGAAACACTTTTCCTGTCACATTATCAACAATAATGGAGGATGATGGAGTGGCATTTTTATTTTATTTTTTTACAGTTTAACATGTAAACAAACTTATTTGTGTGATTTTAATTGTTTTTCTTATTTAACGCAAATGCCACAATTGTGCAATGTTGGACATTAGTGGAATATTGACAAAGATTTGCACTTTTTGATGGCGGGGGGGTGGGGGGGTTTGCCCGGGGCGCCCAATTTAAGCAGGATCCGCACCTGCTTGTGGAAGGTTCCTGTCATCTTTTCCTCCGACACATATTAACCGAGCTGATTATAATCACTGAAACCCACCTGAGCCACGCAGACCCACAGCGGAAGCATTCCAGGTGACCTTTACCACCAAATGCCAAACGTGCACGGCTTGTACTTCCTCCATGTGTGAGACGGGCCCTGCATTCCCCCCGGTACCCAGACCACTGCGCTCGTGCTCCAGCTCGCTCCAAAGCGTGAGCTCGCTCTACAGCCCCCCCCCCCCCCCCCCCCCCCCCCCCCCCCCCCCCCCCCCCCCCCCCCCCCCCCCCCCCCCCCCCCCCCCC
>CAEGAE010078184.1:0-48680 GCA_903067095.1 Girardinus metallicus
GGCAGGAGGAAGCTGGAATTGAACCTACAACCTTCCAATCACAAGACAACTACTCTTCCCACAGAGCCACAGTCGCCCACAGTGCAGAGCGATATCCTTACCCAAGCCTAGTTTTGGGTCTTTCTTCAGCGAAACACAGATGACTTCCCTCTCCGAAGGAGTGCCCAGTTTAGGCGGCGTTTCTGTTGGACGAGCGATACGACCAACCGTTAGCCAAAAAGAGAAATCGCTCTGAATGAGTGAGGAGACACGAAATTCTCTTGAAGGGGAAACTACTGGCTGACTAAAGCAGAAGCACACGAGCACATGAAGCAGGGCTGTAAGTGTGAAGACGCTGTGCCTCGGGCTGCTGGGGATCCGGAATGGGCCTCCGATCCGCTCCTCTGGGAACAGGATGGAGAGCGTAAACCTGTGCTGCTGCGCTGGCTGCTGGAGCAGGTGCTGCTAAAGGAACACATGAAGGAGAAAGATGAGAAATGAATTTACATAAAATAGTTTAGACTGTGTGCATAGGGGAAGTCATGTTTTCAAGAGGTACAAAAGCAAGTGCATTTCATGGTTTTCTGTTTTTGTGTCGACACTGATTTTGTAAACAGATTTGTGTATTCGGTAACACCAATAGTCTGTTGTGTGGAGCTTTGGATTTTCCCGTAAAAACAGATGCAACTAGCTATGAAAACTGTGGAAAAGCATTTGTACATTACAAGTTTCCCACATCTTGTCAGGTTTTTAGCTTAACTTCAATGTCTTTCATTAGCATTTTATGAGGTAAAGTAAAACAAACTAAAGGATAATAGTAAAGTGAAAGAAAAGGATTTATACAGATTCAATGTATTTTTTAATCAAAAAATGTTTAAAGTTGACAGGAAATTTGAAAATATCACTAGATAACCGTGTTATTGGAAGACATGATTAACAATACCTAAACATCAACTATACAGTCATAAAACAGACAAATACAAAAGAATGCAGTTAAAATAAAATTTTTTTTTTGCACTTCTGTTGTTTCATCCTAATTAAAGTGTCCAAAACTTGTTGATCTGTAACTTGTCATTTCATTTGCTGAAGTTGTTAGCATGTAACTGGTAAACACAGTTACATGTGTTTACCAGTTACATGTAACTGTGTTTACCAGTTATGGAGTTCTGGTGAATAAATATAGTACTCAGTATACTATGTTGCAATTATGCTTCCAACCGTTTCACCAAAGAGACACTTTAACCTGTCTTTGCTATCACTGTTACTATTGTATATGAAACTATAATAAGCAAACATCACTTAGCCTGGTGGCCCGCCATACTTACAATACACTGGGGGAAACCCTGATTAGTACAAAAGGTTTAAAAAAAAATACCTGTGATGTTTCACACGGGCCTCAATTCTGGCCGTGACGTCGTCACACAGCTTGGTCAGGGACTCTTCCTGTGGCGTGGTCAGGCCGCTGTCGTCCTGGGGCGTCTCAGAACATGAAATGGACTTGAGCTGGCTGCTCTGAGTGCGGCACACAGCTGCGTACTGCACAATGTTGTCCTCTGGACAGAGATGCAGAGGTTATGCTTGCTATTCTCTACAGCATGCAAGAGTAGCGGCTGAAGCGCAGAGCTTGCAGTGGAATGTAGTCCTTTCTGCTAAATACGTGTAATGAAACTACAAAGAAAGTCTGCCAGCGGACGTCTACGCCGCAAAACCTCACCTGAGACCAGGCTGTGGCTTAGCTGCCGGGAGCTCATCTCATTGTTAAACTTGTGCTGGGCAGAACAGAGGTTACACAAGTACTTGGCTATCCTGGACCTCTCCGTGATGAAGATATATTTCTTCCGGCTTCCCCGGCACTCGATTATAAATTTTCGCTTCTGCAGATTCATAAAAGAGGCACATTTTAGATCGTGAACATAAACACGTGAGAATGTCACGTGCCACTGTGGAGGACTCTCTCACGCTAGAGGAGATTGTAGCCGTCTCCCTCCAGAAGAAGTTCTGAGCGGTGGACCGGCAGCAATCTTTAACCTCATAGACGATGACACCTTTGGCACAAACTCCAAGAACAATCTCTCCATCCGAAGGCCTTTTCTCCCGTATCACACGGTGGAACAAGACGCCGTATTCAGGCAACTGCTGAAAAACCTACAGAACAGAACAGCCGTCATTTTTAGAAGTGGTCAATGGAGCATCGTGAGTTTTATTGTTTCTAAGTACTTTGCTACCTTCAGGAATTCAAGCTCTGATTCATCTGGGAGCATTTGGGCGTTATTGGCATGAAGTCTCAGCAGCTCTGCCTGAATGTAAGGCAAGGCACGTTTCTCCATCACACTCTTGGAGACATACTGGTCAGGTCGGTAGTAGTTTCTACCATACACCTAAATGGAGTAGAGTACAGGCTTTCACAACATATTGCATTTCATTGTGTATGCTACACAATGCATATATATATGATGAAAATGCAACTTCTTTTAATAGAGAATTCTAATAGGCTGGTCTGGTGAGAGATGTGGCAGGGGCTAATGCAACCCCCTACAAGATGCCCCCCTGGGTAGTTACCCATGTCGGCCATATCATAAACTGAAATGGCAGTTTATGATATGTACGCCATATATATCATAAATATGCCCGACATATCATAATGGCTTGGACAATGACAATGACAATTGTCTAAGCCAATGCCAATGTCCAAGCCAATGACATTGGCTATGGTGAGTAAAGCTAGGTTTATAGTTGACGTATTGAACTAGGCTTGAGGATATTGGCGCCAACCTCTTACGGCAAAATAAGAAAAACTGTAGACGTTAGCTTCTAAGGTAGGGCCAAAACGTTTTCCACTGTGCCTGTAAATGCAAATTAAGGTATATTTGATGTCTCAACCAATAAAATAGACTTATAAGAATTTTTAGAAGGGGTCTCATTCACGGATATTAGCTGTTCATGGAAAGCCCAGGTCCCTAACCCCTACAAGTACTGGGCGGTCCACTGTATTCTCATTCTTCTAAATGTACAACCTCAGGCATGCAGTCTCCATACTCTGTCTGCAAGGCCAGACCTCCCAGGTACAGAGCAGTCTCTTCATGGCAGGACAGTCTATCTTCTAAAAGGTCCCTCCTAAGCTGGAGGTAGTACTGGTGACGGGTCTGTTTGTGCCTAAGAGAGGAAACCGGGAACATTAAGTTACTCAGGATCAGTTGGGAAACTTTTACTTTCTCTATTGGTTACTCCAGATCTGTTCCAGCAACAAATCAACAGGAGCTCTAGGTCTAACACGCATAATTAGAATCTTTGAAGTATTTCCTGATCATGAGAGAAATTTTTTTCTACTAGTGAATCTATTAAGACTTGTCAAAGAAAACCGTTTTAGTAAACCGTAAGCAGGAGCACTTGCCATCAAGTGTCCACCCTCACCAATAAAAAAAAAAGAATGACTTACAAAAGAAGAGAAATATTGTTCACAAAGAATTTGATCCTGAAGAAAAGGACAAAAGTTGTTGTAGGCACTTTCTTCCAGCTATCTGGAGCCACTTTGGAAATCTTGGTGTCATTATCAACGAAGAAAAACTCATTATCTGACCACAGAATAGAGACGAGATCAAAGAAACTTGGTAAGTGGTTTGACATAGAAAGACCTATTCAACAGGTAGTCACAGCAAAACAGTCGCTTCAATAATTTTACCATCTATATATGCAAGGCCAAAATAGAAGTGTTCCACGAGGTTTGAATGAGCCACGATCATGTCAAACACATCCCCTCCTCTGGTTTTCACTTCACACTTGACCAGAATGCTTTGACCATTTGGCATCACCACACTGAGCTCTCTATGGGTGGCTGGAGATTTCCCTTTCTTTGTCTGGAGAAAAGGGGGAGAGGAATAAACTTGACATCCAAAAAATGCAAAGATGCTTGAAAGCAGTTTTGGAGAACATGAACTTACCAGGATGGATCCAGGCAGCTCCAGAACAACAAGGGGTTCCTCTAAAACTCTGAGAAACTCAGGACCCATGTCCTACAACCCAGAAAGGAAGGGAGAGGAATCTCTAACAGGACATAGTAGATGCCATTTAAATGAGAGTTCAGTTTATTTTTGATACCATAGAGCATGAAATGCTGCCTCACTTTCATTTTCTTGTCATTCAAACTAATTGTGGACTCGAACTGCGGGAGGGATCTTGCACTGGTAGTTCGATTGCCATCCATGTACGGGCTGCAGGGGGTGCGGTTCAGATGCTGCCAGCTGGGATAACTTTCTCTGAGCCGACCTCCCGAGGGAATCCTGGGTAAGAGAATTTTCTAGTCACATCTGTCACTTATGAGATAATGGCTTGGAACTAAATATATCCATGAATTTAGCAATACCTTGGAGAGTTTGTGTTGTATATACTCATTGAATACTGTATTTGGTACACCTCGTTAGGTTGGACCCCCTTTTGCATTCAAAGCTACTTTAAGTTTTTGTGGCATAGGTACAAGGTGTTGGAGTCGGATACATTCTTCAAAGACTTTGGATCACATTGACATGCAAGCATCATGAGGTTGTGCAAATTAGTCAGCTGCACATCTATGATGCTAATCTCTCATTCCACCACACCCCAAATGTGTTTAGATAAACTGAGGAAAATTCACTGTGGATTACAGTGAACATGTTGGCTAGTTTTGTGCCTCTGGTAAAGCACAGTCCTACCAGTGGTTGGAGGCATTTGTTGTTAGATCTTATTTGACACATGTTTCCATCTTTTGTGTAGCGCATTAACTCTTTTTCAGAAAAGCCAGAAAAGCCTCCACCAAGGATAAAACCTCCCTTTTATTTTTTTTTTGCAAGACTGAGAAGTTATTTAGAATTTTTGGTATTTCCATCAACCGTTTCTAACGCGATTCTTCAAAATGCGCATAAAAAAATCGTCAGTGGAAACACAGTTGATGTCAAACCAGTTTTATATCGTCAGAGCTCATGCAGGCTGTGACATCCAATGACGTTCAGTGGATACTAAGAGGCCCAAAGTGTACCGAGAAAATATCCCACACACCAGTAAACAACAACCAAGAAATAGTGATACAAGGATCCATCCTTGTCTCATCTAGAATTGCGACTCATCAAACCAGGCAATGATTTTGTCTGATGTGACAAAATCATTGCCAACAATCTTCAGGTCCTGGAAGATTGTTGTCTCTTCAAGGAACTGAAGAGATGTCAATCTCTTCTGTTCCTTGTTGTTGGCTCACAACAAGGATTTTTACTGTTACTGTCTTCTTCAAGATTTGACTTGACTTACAGTAGTTTACATACACCAAATAAAAAGACATAAACATTCTTTTTTCCTCACTATCTGAACCTGAAGCTAAATCAGACCAAACTTCTCTTGCTTTAGTCAAGTTAGAATTATTAAAATGATTAATAGATTTATTTATTCAGTTTATGTAGTCCTTCTGGTATCTCAAGCCAGCCATTCCATTCAAGTCTGACCTCTGACACCAGAAAATAAGCTATTTTTAATAATCACGACTGATCTGTTTGGTACCAACAATAATGTTCAAAGCTGTTCTCTACCATGTCTGGATGCCTAAATGCATCCTGAGTGACATCTAGTTGGAATATCTACCAGGTGAATCTAATAAAACCAGGTATATTTTACCATTTAGATTAATAAATGAAAACAAGATTGTATTGACTGCAAAAGAACCAAGATTTGCAAGGATTTACTCTGATTAAACCTGTGAGTGTGTTTTTGATGGTGTAGAATATTTTTGAACTTCTTACCCTGTAGTATCAGCTGGATACGATGTTCCTGAAAAGGTTTTGTGGATCTTCTTTTTTAGGGTCCATGTCGAGTTACTGAAAGAACCTCCTGAAACACACATTAGGTAAGATTAGACTAATAATTGCTTTGGCAGTTTCACATCTTATACATTAGGTTCTGGTGCTGTGTCTGTTCAAAATAAACTTAATAATTGCATATTTTGAAAAATAGACTTATTAGCTTCCTAGATAATAAATTCATAGTGAAATAAACACCCCCAAACTATAAAGGTCAAGGTAAGGTGCCACTAATTTAGACACACTTTTACATGTATTTATTGTAAAACCACCATGTTTCCACCGCAGCTCACTACTGTCGATGCGAGAAGAGGCCATATTGAAACATCAAGTTGGTAACTAGGGGTTATGACTTGCACTGTCTCACTTCTGTTTTGCAGAATAATATGATAAATAGTATTTATCATATTATTTCCCAATGAACAGTCAATGTGTTCCGGACTTTGGAGTAAACACTTGTGTTTCGAGTCATGGTGCAGGAAGCCCTCCTGTCCGTTTTTAAGTTTTTAAATGTCGCTGCTGTCTATGCGCTGGACCTTCAACAGTTCCAGTAAGCCAGCTTAAAGACGCGGTGCAGTGGGAAACAGCTCGCCACAGCTTTTCAGCTTACGCACTAATTAAAGAAATTAGATGGGACATTCTGAGGCACTTTTAACTTGCTTAGCTTACTGAGCTGTTTTCCCTCAAAATTGTATATAAAGGTTGGAACTATCCGCACTGCAAGGTGACTCTTCTGTGTTTAAATTGCTCTTGCAAAGTCTTTGGGTTAGCATTTTTTCTATTAGCCTTACTATTCGATATTTTCTTTGAAAAGATAGGCCGTAAAAATCAAAAGACCGTGCCACTCGCTAGCACCTTTGTCAAAAGACAAATATACTTAAAACAATACATGTCATGGCCCTTAAATAAAGTACCTCGGGCTGAACAGATGAAGCTAATGCTAAAGCTAAAAATGTTCAACAAGAGTGAAAATGTGTGAAAAACACTCGGAGGTATTCCACTCTGTTGTTTAACATTTTTAGCTTCAACATTGGCCGTTCAGTCTGAGGCACTTATTACTGCTTAAAGGCTGGGACTTTGCCATTCTTAACACTAATCCACACTTACTACTACTGTCCTCTTTTGCTCTTTACAGACACCAACTTTCACAATCCTGCTTTTCTTTGTCTTCCACTTTACAGAAGTCACTGAAGATTTTCTTTATTTTTGTCCAAAGATATCAGTCATTTTTAAAACCAGCACAATATACATTTAAAAAAATAATGTGTAATTTATGCAAAATTGACAGCAACTGTGGTTTCAAGAAACTCAACATTAAAATGGACCTAATCAATTTAATGCAAATGCTACAGATTTTTGATTTGCCTAAAATGTAATAACATAGCATTCATTTAGTGGACGATCATTTGTAGACGCATCTGCAACTAAAACATTACTTCTAACATCAAAATGTGAAAAGCTCAGCCCTTTCTGCTTGACTTAACATCAATTCAGTGTCTGGTGATTGTGTTTTTGGATTAACCTATTAATGATTAGATAGCAAAATATGCTTAATGGGAGATTTTATGTAATTTTTTTACAGTATTTTTTCCAGGTAAATCTAACACTAGGCTTCTTGAGGAATTCTGGAGTATCTTAAATGCAAATTGTATATATTTTTTGTACAGTTTTGGCTTAATTATTACTCTGACTTTGTTTCAGCAAAATTGCCTTTTTTTGGGGTCTGTATATTCCAGTTAATGATAATCGATAACACTAGTTGATGATTATTTCAATAATCGATTCATCACGATTAATTGTTTCAGCCCTACCCGCAAAGATTTAAGGGCAACATTATTTTTCTCCTTTTTGTACTCGGTCTCTCTTTGGGTTGCTAGACAGCAACACTTAAACTCCAGGTGATGATTCCAGGTGGATCAGAGTTCAACTGATCAGTCCAGAGTTCAGATGAGCTTTCACACTTTCCCAAGCAAAGTGGATTATTTGAGGAAATGGACTCTGGTCCGTTTAAATGGGATCAAACAGCTCTGCGTTGGAAGTGCACCAGTAATAATTATCTGTCTCCATCAAGGAAATACTGCTTTTATTTACTAACCAGATGCTGTTGGGTTTTTCTTTTGTTTTGTTTTTTAGGTTTTCCACCCAGATTTTTACAAATATTATTTAGCTGTCCTGTGTATCTTTGATGGTATGATGGGTTTTTTTTCCAGACATTGCAGACATTGACATCCGTCACTGCCATGATTTTTAATGACTTATCACAGGAACAAGGTCATTCACATGTAATTTTCATTTCATTTCTTCAGCAGCTGCATTTCCTTTGACCGTGTAATTGACCATTTTGACATTTCGAATATAAATTTGCTTATTGGAAACAGCAGTTTTGAAAAAAACATGTTTATTTGATAAAAAAAGTTTTTAGCTGTATCAAAATTGGTTACATTTGGAAAACAATTAAAAAGGCTTTTTTTCCCCAACAACCGCATGTTGCCACTGTCGCGAACCATGAAGAAAACGACAGGAAGTAGTCGGAGGATCTTGACACTTTGTCTTTTTTAATGACTTATCATGTGAACGAGCTTATTCGTGTGTAATTTTCATTTAATCTTTCATTTAATGGAAACAACATGTTTGCGAAATTGTGTTTTTTTTTTTTTTTTTGACAATAGCAGAATATACTCAAAGACTGACACATTTGTAATGGAAACGCAGCTTGTGTGAAACTGGTTGTTGAGACCTGAAACTTGTCATAGAAAACCTTACTGTGGACATATTTAGTACTTTGCTTTGCGAACAGTTGTATTAATCACTGTATCTCTTGGCAAGAAAGCCAAAAAGCACACTTCTGAAAAAGTCAAACGATGTCAAACTTCAGCTCAAACAAACGGGATCAGTTTCTTACTGTGTAATCTATCCCTGACCATCTGACTGCGGTCTGTTAGCTGGGATCCGTTTTCAGTCATGGCCACGTGGTCGGCCTGTAGAGAGAGCACGTTCCGGCTCAATTAAACGAGTAAAGAACTGGTTTTACAGAAAAAACAAAGGAAGAAAATGCGGCCACTTGCCGAGTTTCTGTAGACGTCCTCTACCAGCTGCCTGATGAGGCGCTCTGGGGATGGCAGCATGGAGGACTTGTGATGGAACTCGCAGGTCTCCAGCACCGTCAGCAGGTCGGTCCTCCTCACCGCCTTGTCCTCACACATGCTCAGCAGCAAACCCTCCAGCTCTGTGCTTATCTGGACTGGCTGAGGAGAGGCCAGCGAAACCCAAAACGGCTTAGAGAATGGAAGACAGCGACTGGGATGAGAAGAAAAGAAGTGAGGAACATACCTGATTCTGAGGTAGGTGATAATCAGCGCACCAGTATAGAGTCATTCCCAGTGAGTATACTACCACCTGAGGGTCATACA
Organism: Girardinus metallicus; assembly: GCA_903067095.1. Taxonomy (NCBI): domain Eukaryota; kingdom Metazoa; phylum Chordata; class Actinopteri; order Cyprinodontiformes; family Poeciliidae; genus Girardinus; species Girardinus metallicus. The sequence continues at coordinate 9,206 of CAEGAE010078184.1, forward strand.
CACAATACTGTTTTAGACATTTTATTCTAAAATAGGTACTAGTTTTTTATTTTTTTCATAAAAGTTGTGCTGTGGGTAATTATCTCAGATATTAATGGCAATAAAAACTGGGGAGTGAACTTCAGAGCTTGGCAGAGGAGCAACGAGAGGCTTCAAGAAGCTGAAAAGCTGAAGCTAAAATCCACAAAGCTAACCAGAGCACAAAAGCACATTATTTTATTTTTATTTGACTGAGCTGCCACAGAGCACAACGGAGTTGTAAATTTGTCTGTAGATCATTAGAATTAAGTAAAGAATATCTAAAATATAAAAATTACTGCTGTTCAGAGTGCTGCTATAGTTAGCCAACAGTGCCAACTGTGCTAATTGCTAGTAGAACATGTTGAAAACAACTCTGAGCTGTTAGAACATCCCACAGTTGAGTATTCTGAACTTTTGGGGAGTTCTTTGAACCCCTTATGTACACATAATGGTTATTACATCATGAATAATTAATAACTGTTCAAAGCAAAAAGACATAACATTTCAAACTTAGCTGAGAGGGAGGTTTCAAGTTTATTCTTAGGTCGACACCTATGAACATTCAGTCCGTGTATCATTTTAGCAGATCACTAGCATAATGTTCATACAGACAAAAGGATTCTTCTTAGGGGTAATTATGTAGTTATTTTTTCTACATGTCGTCATGTACTGTTGTGGTATTCACGCATACCACAGTTTGTTGCTAACATGTACCGGGGCACCCAGGTCTTCATCCAGGTTAATAACCAACAGGAACTTTGGTGATTTTTTTTTTTTTTTTTCCATTTTTGTAAGCAGAAGAAAGGTTTTCCCGCTCTCAGACCTTTTCAGCAGCAGCCCTGGTGGAAGGAGTGAGACCCTGCTGGACCTCGGGAGCTGTGTAAGAAGCCACGTCTTCACTTCGTGCGCAGCTCTTGAAGGCCAGGCTCCCATTGGCTGACAGTAGCACTGAACCAGGGCTCAACACAGTACACATATTACCTGGAGCTAAACACAGCAAACCACAAACTCTTTACCAAGACATTGTTACAAATCGTAAACCAACAAACAGTGGATCGATTTTGGGACATTTTAAATCGATTCTGAGTCGTATAAATGAGAATTGTAATTTATTTTTTTTTTTTCATGACTCAAATTGTTTTTTGGCACAAACCTGCGTCGCATGTTCATCTAGTGTGTTGTTTCAACCTTTTTCTATGAGTCTGCAGATTCTTACAAACTGTATGTTTAAGAAGGTACAGTATAAGTTCGTACTTAAACGTGGTCACCTTTTTTGGAGATGTCCAGTAAGGCATCAGCGGTGGCCAGCAGCAGACACCAGACCTCGTCCTCTTCCAGGGGTGAACCCCGGGCCTCTAGCACCTCCGTCAGGGTCACAAATGTGCCCATCCTGCTACACATGGGCTGCACATGCAAAAATGACACAAGGCTGTGAATTAAACGGTCTGGACCATTTGCATTGAGCACAAACATACTGGTACATTTGCAGTTTTAAAAAGGTACTCTACACATTTTGTTCACCAATAAGCCTACGGCTTAGTAGGATTTAGAGAAAAGCTGGAATAAATCCAACACCAATTCAACACTTAATTCTGCTCATCTTTTCCCTGAAATAGAAACAGATATTTACCGATGACCTTGTATTTTGTGCGAGAAATGCTGGATGAGGAGACATTAGAGGATTAGTGATCAACGTAACTAGATTAATCAATAGAAACAGCAAGAGGCTAACAGTTTTCAAAGATTAAGAAAATAAACCCTGAGGGATCGTCCCGCTGTACATACACGGCTACATTAATCTGTTGTACCAGCACCCACTCAGTCTGCTCTATACTTTGGGGCACTAAGGACAACTTAATTACATCTAGTACACCCCCAAAATACCTACAATTTAACTTCCTATGCTGCTCGTGTCCAAAGTCTGCCTTTAGATTTTTCAACTTGAGATGAAAAATCTACTTTCTATAGCATTTTTCAAATCAAGTGCTTGGCTTAGAAAGCATGCAAATTGAAACATTAAAGTGTAGCTAGCCCCGAATTATTATTTTTTTTGCTAATAAACTAAAGTTATTTAGGGTGTTCCTTTGAAAATGTTGTAATTTTCTCTTGGCTCCGCCCACTTCCATGGAATTTTTTTTGTAGCAAGCAGGGCCACAAACAGATACATTCAAAGTATAACCAGCTGATTGAGATCCAACTTTATCAAAAGTATCAACATTTTCCGTTTGAAAATGTTACAGAAGGGTAAACCCATGATTAGAAGTTGTAAATACTCTAAACGGTTTGAAGAGGGGGGGAAAAAAAGATAAATGAATTCAGTGAGCTAAGCTGGGTTGGTCCGGGCTTTACTTTTATGGACTTACTGTGTAAAAGTAAGGTGAAAATTCACCTTACTCTCATCAGGTGAATTTTCCACACTGCTTTCTGATTCTGCCAAAAACGTCAATACATCTCACCTGATGCTGATGTCTGAATGGCTTGAACCTCAGAATCAAGCTGTCATGCAAAGGAAGTCTTCTTGTTGGATAGCTGGCTTGTCTCTACCACTGATGCACAAAGGCAAAAATAAATAAAGCTAACTAGAACTTTAAATATTAGATAACAAGCTAAACAAAAAGTTGAGGTACATAAAAACTTTGTCTCTGCACCTAACAGCACATCATTCTCTGCTATCATTCTCTTCTTTAGCCAACTTGGTTCAGAGATACTCGATGTTCAGACCCATTAGATAGCTCTGGAAAAAATAGAGTTCACAACTTTTTGAACAACTTTGCTCGCATGGCAGAGAAGAATCTGTTTGAAAACAGGCCCAAGATAAGCTACTGGTATCACTGGGTGGAGGTTAATGTAAAGCAGTCATTACATTAGACAAAAGACTATTTTTTTATTTCTAATGATTCTCCCATATTTCATCCGAAGCCAAACAGAGGACACTAACACAGGACACACCCTAAACCTACGCCATCATGTGGTTGCAGGACGTTCATATTCGCACACCTTTTGAACATAGGTCAGACCACCTGTAGACACACCTCCTGTTTCAGTATACGTCACACCGGCATCCCCACTCCGTCCCTCCATTCTCAGTTTTACTTAAGGTCAAGGAGAAAGCCTTGATTGTAAAGTCGTCCTTTCTCCATGGACGACTTTGCAATTTCCATCCAGGAGTTTTTAGCTATTTGAGAATCATTGTCGTACAAATGTACACAGTTCCTCACCAGGTCTGATAAGTGTTCCTCAAAAGTATTCATGTCACCCGCAGATAAAAAAGTCAAGTGCATAAGTGTTTTCTGTATAAAACACGGCAACAAACTTCTGACGAATCGCACACCACAGCCAACAGAGCTTTGAGCAAAATTTTCCACCTGAGCCTGGTGTTGAGAAAGGGGAGGAGGACGCCAAACTCCTGATGCACTGTTTTATCGAGCTACGTCAATGGGAGCTGGTTTCCATGCTTCGGATGGGACTGCCTTAAACCATGCTAAATTCCGAACTAGCAGTGTATGGTCACTCCCTTTCAAAAGGCTTATTTAACATGTACTTGATATGCATTCAAGCAAACAAATTACTGTCAGAACATTTAACGATCTCAAAACTAAGATTATTTTAGATCAATTTAGAATCGTACAGGTCTTTTGCCCCAGTCTGGATCAGGGTCTTTCTGTCCTGATCATGTCTAAAGTAGATATATTGTTGCTGTCTTAGTATTGTCACCATTACACTGGGTTAAGATCCTGCTATACTATTCAAATTTAGGCAATCTATTTGACTAAGACTGGATGTTAGCAGAATTGAAAAACCTCCTTGAGTTTTAAAGCTTGACACTGCAGCACTGGTATAATTAGTCAAATATTTGCTTCCTAGTATAACAATCCATCTACATATGCTTATGATCAGACCATGCTTCAGGCAAAGACTTGGCCTGCCTATTTCACATGGTGTCAAGCTGTAGCAAGTTACTAGCAGATCACACCCCATGAGCATGGCCCAACTGCCTTTATGAAGTGTTGGGTCACAGAGTCTCATTTTTCAAGCCATGTTGGTGTGCCTGGCAACATGTCATGGATACGTTGCCACCTTACTGCCTCACTCCACCAAAACCCTGTTGGGCCGGCAGCACCATAACAAATGACCTTGCAACATAACCCTTTGTGCATGCGCAAAAGCCTGGGGAAAGTCTTATATGCTAACCCCACGTAATGGGAAGCCTGCAGTTTTCTGAACACAGTGCTGAAGATTACAGTGACCTTGCAAATGTCCTCCATGTTTCGTCTGTTTTCTTCGTCTTGGTGTGAAAGCAAGGAGGCCTCTTCACCAATTCTGCAATCTGAAACAATCAAGAAACAGCCTTGGTGGCTTTTCTTTTTGGCAAACTATGTCGAGCAGAGTTGCAGTAGTTCTGCTTGACTGTATAGCAGACTGTGCAAACATTTTTGGAAGTTGCAAACATACAAGTGGTTCTAATAATACTGGGCACTTTTCATGCATTTTTCATTCAATATTTGTCAATTCAGCCAAGTGACTTATTAGAAGGATGCCGACAGAATGGTTTCTTAACATTTGATGCAAGTAACGTGCTAAAACAAGGCTGTGCACAAAGTTCTGAGTACTGATCTGATTTTTTTCTGCAATTAAACATTCGTTTGAAGTCTATTGAATACGGTAATTACATATCTTATTTTTTGTGTGGTTCTTCCGTATCAAAACATATTCTAAATGTAAAAAGAAAGCTCACCACGAGGCTTACCCTTTTTGGACTTGGTTGTGAGCTGTTTAAGTACAAACTTACAGAAAAGGAGGTTCACTTATGAATGCAGCCAGGATCTCCACAGGAAAACAGACAGTTCAGGGTTGATGCTTTTCAAATATTCCAAAGACCTCTAAGGTAAAGTCCAGGATGACGAGATGTGTGGACATTATGACCGTGAAAGCTATGGGTCTCTAGTTCAAGGTTATGGTGTCTGGACCATTTGCGGCTGTCCACACACAACTTTCTCTGACGTTTTTCCCACAAACCTCTAATGCGGATTGGATATTTGTTGCTAATTTAAACTTCAATCATTTACTTGATACTTAATGAAGCATCTTAGTCCTTTTCTTAGCAGGTTGTCTTGTTGTTTTAAAGTCTTTAACTTACTTTATTGTGCTTTATCTGGATGTACTGTCTTAGCTGTTGCTGCTGACTTGGCTGCCAGTCGACAGAACACTGCTTCACATGCATTTAATTCTCTGACTTTGGCAGTTTGACAGCTGGCCAAGTAACTCCAGCTCTGTTAATTAGGTTATGGGCACTATAATTCAAATAAGATCAACCAAACTACCTGATGATGTGAAGTCACCTCAAAAAAATAGCATCGTGGTTAAGTATAGAATATTTTATCTGGAATTGGAAGACATTTTTAGGCAGCTTCTTTAAACCATGAATCTCACAATATGCAGATGATGCCATGATAGGATAAAATGATCTATGGGAAGCAAAATTTCTGTACCTTTTTTTGCTCTGGGGTTCAGTTGTTGACCTTGTCAGATAAGGCAGTGTGAACAACAACAAAACCCTAGCAGAGTTCCCAGACCTGGTGGATAAATGTGCTATAAAGGAAATGGCTTTTGTGCGAGAGTTCAACAGCTGTTTAGGTGACCCATTATTAATACACAATGGGACACATCCAAACACATCTGGTTGGAGTGGTAGGCAAATGTTGCAGGTCGAAATCAAATGGCTAACATTAAATAGATCTGTTATGTTTTTATGACTAAATAACCTGGCATTAGTACACAAAGAGTCTTGGAAATCTTTTGAACTATTTCCATGACCAGAAGATAAACAAGCACCACTCTGCAAAAACTTTTATATCACTGCTTAAAGTGTTACCATGACTGTCATTTTCAGGTGTGTTTCCAATTCTATGAAACATCTCACATCGAGGTTTTGTGGCGATCCAGTAAAAATAAAAAAACAATCATTGCTTTTGTGTAAGCAACAATTGGTTTCACCATATGAAGTATTTCAAGCAAAACCATGTGATGCCAAGCTAAGTGGCTCTTGTATAACTGACTTGTTACACCGTCTACCAAAAAGCACAGGAACCTGGTTGATTATGCACATATATAAATATAAATATATTCGCAGCTCTCTGTAGCCACATTACACATCCATCACTTGCTTTCTACCCACATGTGCTGTGTTGAAAAATGTCCCACTTAAAACCCATTTGACAAGTTATGTAGCTTACCTTATTTCATCAGGTACCTGAGAAGATTGTCTCTAAGTTCCTCCAAACATCCGCCGCCACTCTGAACTCTAATCCTTCCTTCTCTTATACACCCCCTGCTGCCATTTCGCCCAGCTCTCCGTCATCCCGGTGCTCCTGTCTGTCATGACAGCTTGTCCCTCTATTAATCACATCGGCATGGGATGGTCACAATCATGTCCTCCCAGGGGGAAGAACTAATCAGCCCCATAACTTTGTTTCCTCTTGACTCGTGTCTAATGACGCCATGTTCTGCCTTTTCTGGAGTTTTCGACTATTTTTAGCCGAAGGGGAACTTACTGTAAGAACTTAATTGGATTTGCAGGGCAAGCCGAAGACAGATGGGGCAGCAAAGCGCCAATCCACTGTAGGGAGGACTGTGTTAATCTGGTGTTTTAACTACAACTGATAAGTTAATTGCCCCGCTTTCTGACAGAATCTATAAACACAAGCATGACTGTTTGCCATTTCTGCCCATCTAAATAAATCACTGAGGTTTATTGTTTTCTACCAGAGGCATTGATGAAAAAGGTGTGAAAGGGGCAGTATTATGTGTTTTCCAGGCACATAGTGCCATTTTAAGCACAGTCAAGTAACTGTTAACTTCAGTTGTCCAAAAATGCTTTGTATATCAAATATAACAAAGAAATTTTTACGCTGTAATTGAATGCCTTGAAATTGGGCCTCTTTCTCTTTAAAAACTCCAGCTCTTTCTGAAACTCCATCTTTAGGATGTCATCACAACATGGCTCCTCTATTGACCCTTTAACAACATTTCTACCAGCGTTACACCAAGAAATATCCCGTATAATGAGCTCAGCAGATGCGCAGTTCCACCAGGTGTTTGCTGGTTGCTGCTGGCTAGTCTGTTGGAACTTTATCTCTTTATCCCGTCCAAAGCCAATTTTGACATGAGGTGCAGATTTGAACCGGTGATATTTGGTGAAATCTAAAAATTATTTACCTTTTATCTCGTAAATATATAAAAATTTATATATTATGCCAACTGTACTTGTAGCTGAACAATGAAATGACATGAAGCTAACACCATAATGCTAACCCTTGGTGTCATTGTTAGCAAAGAGACCAACCATTTGACCCTAAACCTAAATACCGATGTCACTGTTGGCTAAATCGCTCCACAGCTTGATGCCGCCACCACCAGAAGTTTGCAGACACTCTTCATGGATCCTACAAGCACTAGCACGCCACCTGCAGTGCACACTTTGTAAGTCTCCACGTAATTGTGGAATGGGGTTTGTTTCACAATTATCTCAAGGCTGACATTATCTGGTTACATATGCCATTTTTCTTAAGCCACACTTTCCCCTTCCACTCAACTTTCCATTGCTATCATTGGAAGCAGCACTCTGTGAACAGCAAGCATCTTTAGCAATCCCGTTTTGTGGCTTACCCTTCTTTTTGAAGGTGTCACTAATTGGGAACTGTAAGGTTAGCAGTCTTCCACTGTGATTGAGAGCCATAAATATTAATAATAAATTAAAAACCCATTTTCTTTTTGGTCTTTCATAATTTTATGAGAAGTGGAATTCTGAATTTTTATGAGCCGGAAACCTCAAACATCAAAGTGGAACAGAAATATCACCCCGTGTGAATGAGTTTTTAAATATAATTATTAGAAAAATCAACTTCTTGATGATGACTTCTTGTATTTTTGCTAATATGTTTAGAATACTATAATGTCTGTTGGCTAAATAAATGTGTTTACTGTATATGCAAGCGTAAATAACACGTCATTTTGAAACGTTGCAAAACAGTTTCTTCCGGGCCGCTCTTGAACGTCCCCCGGCTCTCATTGTGCAGCCGAGGAAACATCGGAAGGTTTCGACGACGTCGGTATGAAATGGCAGAAAGTGCCTGTGTCGCGGAAGCACCGAGATTAGGCTACGTAGGAGCTGCACATGTTTACTGTGGCGACCCCGGACTGCTGAACTGAGAGCTAACGGGAGTGCGTCTGTTGGGGAGGGGGGGAAAACGTGGATTAAAGACCACCGGGATTTCCTGCCTTAAAAAACCCGTCCAGCTCGCGTCTGAGGGAGGCAGCAGGCGGCGGCTGCAGGTCGACACTGCTGGAATTAATCGAGAGGGGTGAGCTCTGCGTTTAGGTTTTTTTTTATCTACCTGTTTTCTCCGTGTTATTGTCAGCCGAGGGGGAGAGGGATGGGCCGAATGGAGTTGCTCTAAATTAGTGTAGCGTTTAGGAAGAGCAGCACAGCAGGCAGGAGCAGGTCTGGCCTAAAGGCGAGAAGGCAGCCAGACTGAGTGAATGCTGAGAAGCACTCTACAGTTACATATTTATGACGGTGCTGCGTACACTTTAGCACGAGCTCGCACCGTAAATAAACCGCGGGTCCTGTTTTTACTCATAAAACTATCACAATGTTGAGCTATAACGGTGACCTCCACTCAGTGCTCATATAAACCCAGAATACCAGCTTCCATGTAAACAGTGAGCACCAGTTGTTGCCTTTGAATACACCCTGCTTCCAGCAGCTAGCATCAAGTTGACTGCCTCAACTTTGAATGTGTCTTAGCTCAGTTGCTACCTTAAAAGACGACACCTTTTGTAGTAGGTGATACTGTAAGGGCATGTTTGTGTAAGCTAGCGTAAAACGGAGCGTATAGTCAAGTGTTTGCCTTTTTCTGACTCAAGGCTATGTTTTTGTATGCTATTTTGTAATAGGTCAATGCTACACCGGTTCATAAGTTTATGCTTCCCTAAACACAATTTGATTTGGCGACCCAATTCCTGTTTCGATTATTTCATGAATAAATGGCTCATACATAATGTTTCTGTTAAGGGCTAGTATGTAACAGAATGAATGTAAAGCAAAAATAACCCACTGTCGTTTAAATATACTAACATATTTATCAGAATGACTGATTTCATAAATAGACTTGCGTATTCACATTTGCCAAATTCATTAGTAGTTTTAAAATGCTTGAATATTATACTCGGTTTTTGATATGGGCAGTTGCCCAGGGCAGCATTCGCAAGCAAGGTAAAAAGACTATACACTCTGTCAGTTGTACTGTCAATTGCTTTTATCCATATGCTACTGGTGAGAAATTTTTAATTGAGTTAACTGCAGTGTCTGTAATCAATCAAAATTACTCGCATTTTAATAATAATAAAAAAATATTGCATTTTTGCTGCTAAATTATTGAATAAGTAGACATATGAGCTCCACGACAAAAATATTTATTGTTTTTAATCTGTTATTTAGATTACTCAACTATATCAGATTAGTGCACCTTGCTATTATACCAATAGCATTGAGATGCTATTTTAAGGTTGAAGGAGTTGGCCTTCCCTGAAAGAAGGGACCCATTTGGTGCCGTCCTCTACCTTTACCTTCTTTAACTAAATGAAACCTGGATATTAATAATTTAGTGTTACAGCAAAGAGAAAATAACACAGAAAAGTATTTGAAGAAGAACTCGAAACCACTTTTTTCTCGCTCTCTGTGTCAAATATGCTACGCACGCACTTGTTGCCATAGCAACTCACTGTTGCTATGGCTATGACAGTTGCGTCACTATATGTTTCAAGATTCAACACCAAAGAACCCTCAAACATTTCCCCACACATTAAGTCCGTTACAGTATTATGTCTGTAGGTTTGAGGTTCGTTTTGTGATTATTAATAAGTAATCGCTGTGGTAGATTAGCCACTGCTGCTGTTAGCTTATCTGTCACAGTGGTGCTTGATTATTTAATTTAAACTCCTAATCTTCTCATGATCTGCCAGAGAGTTGGTGTGTAGGATGCCTTTTGTAAATTTTTTAACTGAATCGAAACGCACAGAATTCTGCAGCACATCTACAAGTTAAGGTTGTCAAAGTCAAGCTAGCAAACTGACCTACTTCTCGCTCCCTCACAATTTTTTTTTTCTTTAATCAGAACTTTTTCCTGACTTCGTTCTGTAGTCGTCATAGAGTTGACGATTGGTAGAAAAGCACCGTGTCCCTTTTTCTTTTATATATGGTGCATGCATTTTAAGATTTAACACGTTATGTTGATGACTTGACACCAATGCTAGTCATCATCAGCGAGCAGCTTTTCACCGTCCAGCATGGAGCTGGTGACGTCATGCTTCAACTTGCTTCAAAACGTGACACAACACAACATCCACTAACTGTTTTCAGTAGTTTGTTCCTGACCGTTCACCACTCACTTCCGGTCTCCTCCGTCGACGTCCTTCAAACGACGCGGCGCCTGAAGTCTGTCGGACACACCCATCTTCAGTGTCGTTATTAATAAAGCTCGATCAGAGCTGAAGCAAGCTGAAGTAGGTTTCAGCTTGCGTGTTGTCTGTGTTTCCAGTAGATGCATCTTGTTCCACTATTGATCTGAGACGCTTGTGTAGGGATGTTTTTGGCTCCAAGCACTGCACACTGCTGCAGGGGAATGCACCAAGAAACCTGACTCCTGCACCAAAACCTGAAAGGTGGCCAGAGTCTCGGCATGCAGGCACCTGTACGTGTGCCGAGTCGTTGGTTGAATGTGCCGTTTGTCATTTGTCTGATCTGGTTGCAAAGATCCAAATACCGTAGAAGACGCATTGCACGTCTCGGTTCGGCCAACAGTCTCGTAGAATCATGGTCGGGTGTTTCTCCGTCCGGCGCCTCCTGTTGTTCTGCCATCGCTGTGCAAACAGGTCTGAAGCTCACGTCTCGTGTTTCTGTGCAAATAAGACATAAGGTGGTGAAACAAAGTTTATCCCCAGTCAAACAGCTGGGGATAATAGAAGGCTTAAATACAAATAAATACTTTTACTTTAGTTTCTTTTTTCAGCATGTAAACCTGGTTAACATTGGGTCTAGGGCTGTAACTAACAATTATTTTAATAATCGTTTATTCTGTCGATTATTCTGACAAATAATCTGACAGATTTTTCATTTAACCACTACAGCCTTTTTATGCAATATTAGAAAAAACGGTAAAAGATGCAAGTAAACAAGTATTTAAATTTCTTCTTCTTTTTTTTTTAAATAGGAAAGTTAGCATTTATTGCATAAAATACAGTAACACACAATATCCTTCAGTGAATTTTTGCTCATTTGTATCAAAGAATGTATCTGCAGCTAAAAACAATCCTTCTAACCCCAACATGTTAGAAAAGCTCAGGCCTCATGAAGTGTTTGACTGATCCAGTGATTCATTTTTGGATTAACAGATTAATATTTGAACAACAAAAAGTTCTTAATAGGAGTTTATTTGTATTTTTTTTAACAGAATTTGAACCAAATGAAGCTAAAACTATAGCAGTTGAGGAGTTTTTTCTCTCTTAAATGCAAAATAAAAATTTATACATTTTTGTACAGTTTTGGCTTAATTACCACTCTGAGTGTTGTTCTTTCAGCGACATGGCTTTTTTTTTTTTTTTTTAGTCTGTGCACTCCATAATGACTATTCAATTACTGAATTAGTTGACAATTTTTCCAGTAAATGATTAATCACAATTAATCCGATTCATCGTTTTAATTGTGATTAGATCCTAAGAAGTGATCAGCAAAAGGACCAAGGCGGGGTCATGTAGGGGAATGATTCTCATGAGCGGAACTTATCTGTGGTGTTGGACCAGACTTATGTTGTCATGGTTTTTCATCTTTAATGTGCATGGGGTTTATTGATCTTCTACTTTCAGCAGTTGGGTCAAGGTGTGAGTTAACTATTGCTTTTGATACTGACAGTATCTCTGAGCACAGCTCATAACAGTCGTCTCATCTGCATGCAGAAAGTTACCAAACCTGAAGGGATATAGATTAGCGGTGCACCGATTGCAGGTTTTTGGCCGATCGTCGATCTTTAAAAGGCCTGATCTCCTGATTCCGAATTTGGTAGATGCTGATTTGCTTTTGATGTTTGAAAAATTGCTAAATATTTCTACAAAGTTTCTAAGTTTGCAACAGTGGACTGATTTTTCCCACTTTTTGGGCGGTTGGTCAAATCGGTGGATGTCATCGGTTTTCCAGGAAAGTGTCTCCCACAGCTAAGGAACCCTAATTAAAGCTAAATAAACTCTGGCCCTTTTTTATGAAGGACAATTTTGTTTGCAGAGACTCCATATTTCATTTGATTTGTTTTTTGTTATTTTATTTATTTATTTTGGATATTTAAAATGTCTTCTAGTTCCAGTGTTAAATGCTCATTAGAATTAAAATTTATCGATCGTTGAGAATATGTTCTTTCATTATTATGCATTTATTATAGTACTTGAAGATGCTCTCTAAACATCACCGGAATACCTTCTGGGAAAACTTATCGTCCAGCGAAATGGATGTATCACTGTTGTTAACTTAGCGTTTTGGTCGCTACATTTAACAGCTGTTTGGACAAATAAACTCCTAGTTTAAAAACTGTGCTAATTTAATAAGCATAATAATGAGGTGCTGCTTTCAGTTCTCACTCAGCCACCATCAGTGGGTTTGCCCATTCAAAAAGTCTCCAAGCAGACACATTTGTCAACAAGTCATTAGCGCAGCCTTGTTTCAGCCAGCTGACCGGCAGTCCATGTAAGTGTCTCCCAGCTGCAGCTACGGAGCGATGGACAGCTGTAGCCGTCTCCGTTAGCCGTTCAGTTTGGCTCTGAGGCTTCATATTCCCATGGTAACAGTTTATCTCAAGTTATTTCTGTGACCGGGGAGCAATGTTTAGACGCTATATGTTTGTTGGTGCAGACCTCCGACCCCTCCCTCTTGGATATATCTTGTCTTTATGCAAACAGGAAGAGCACACCTGATGACTTAACCACAGTTATAGTCAACACAAACTGGATGTGGATGTTCAGGGAGGACTTGATCATGGCCGAAACACAAACATGTTTTCTGCGGGGAGTAAATATATGCACTCTTAATGTCGGCTATGTTTGCTTTGGCACTTTCATGTCAGAAGCGATTCAGCTTCTGCGACAAATTAAGCTGACAGTTTTTGCTGCTTGTTAAAAAAAAAAAAAAAAAAAGGCTAAATGTGACATGAAGGGGTGTTGAGTTATATTATGTGAGGAAACTAACATGCTAAGGCAGAAACATCTCAAAGGTTAAAGATGGCGAACGTACCAGAATAATTAACAGTCCCTTAAATGGCCACACATAGTAGCCATGGCTAAACGTTGAGATTCAAAGTGTGTTTTAATTGATTTTCTCGGATCGGGGAGAGATGCACTGATTGGAATTGACATCTGATTATTATTTCTGCAACCGACAAGATGAAAAACGATTCTTGTAGCACCTCTGTACATTGCACCGAGTTACAGTCGACTTTGCATTTTCAACATATGTAATCAGTCGCTAAAGATCCTTAGGCTGCCATATATGGTGGTACATGACATATATATATATATATTTTTAATGGGACGGGTGACTGGGTGAACCCAGTTTGTTTCCAGCCTGTTTGATTTACACAATAAAAATGACACAATGATGACAAATGCCAATTTAAAACAGGAGTGGACAAAATGTAAAAAGGAAATATTGAAAATAAATCAATGTATGATTTAAGAGTAGCAGTAAATAAAGGCATAAATACGTAAATATAGAGAAAATAAAAACGTTGCATCAAATGAATACTGAATATGAAAAAAAAATGAAACATTATTGAAAACTGATCAAAACTATACGATTGGGGAAGAAGTGAAAATAGAATACTGATGTTACATTAATACTGTTAGAAATTATAGAGAAATATTACCTTATGCCATATAATATAATCATTAAGTCCACGAATATCGGCCGGCTGATGTACCAGTCCACCTCTAAGTCAAACTGTTTGGCAGTAATCTGTCCAGCTGGATGGACTTTCACTTTTATTTATTCCCAGAACTAATATAGATTTTATAATCCCATATGCTACGTAGCTTGGGGAGATCATAAGGATGGAAACAAAATAATACAACAATTAAACCAAACCACTCTGACAGCAGCTGCATAATCTCATAAGGCAGGGTGGTAACCGGCAGTGATGTGGGAAAAGGGCCAGTTACTTTTTCACATCGGTCAAGTTGGTATGGAAAGATTTGTGTTTCCTTAATGAATTAAATCGTCATATGATTGTATTTAGTCAGAATGTCTTTTTCTAATTTCAGTAGTAGCTAAAAAGTTGGCTGCCCTTAACCTAAAGCACTGCGCCACGTTAGCATCAGAAGCTGATGCTAAAGAGCTAACTTCATTTTGAACTACATCTGCGTCAGGACCCCATCCTGACGCCATGAAACACTGTGATTTACACACCCTCGATCCCAATACATGTGCTCTACACACACCGCTAAAACATTGCAGATCCAAAAACATCCCCTGTGAAGTTTCCTCACTCTAAACTCAGCACTTACAAATGAATCAGTTGTATTTTTTCCCCCTTAAGAGAGCAAAAGCAACAGGATATCAGGCCTGCTGTAGCTCTGATACCGAGAAAATGTGTGGAAGGTGTCCCTGATAAGAACGGACAAGGACTGTTTTTACAGCTGTTGCTTTCTTATCTGTGTTTATTCTTGTGTATGTCTTTTTTTTTTTGTTTTGTTTTGTTTTAAACTAAACTATCCCCCTGTTAGCCTCATTCTGTAGGGGAAGATGACTGTGTTTCGGCTCTTTAGTGATGTGAACACATTCTCCGTCTCTGTGTGCCCCAGGACGGTTTTGCTTAGATGCACTTCTGATCTGAGATGAGGTGAATATGGCAGGAGGGAAGGGGGGGAAGCCAAGCAGAAAGCATCGCGCATCTCTCGGAGGAAAGGAGCAGGCAGAAGCTGTTCAGAAGCCTTGCTCTTCATGTGTCACGCCACACAAATTCACCGGATTCCTCTGGGATTTTTTTCTGCCAGTGATCAACACACGGCAGTGGATAGTTGCTACTTGGAGGATCGACGGTTCAAATTGTTTTAGGGAAAAAAGACGCAAAGAGTTTTTGTTGCGCTAAGAATTACGTCAAAGACTGATCACTCAGTGATCCCCAACAGACATTTGCCAGTCAGTTGAAGGCTACACATCTGGAGACTGACATGTTTGTCCATTCGTCTTTGCAAAATAATTTCAGGTCTGTGAGATTACATACAAAATGTCTGTGTACAGAATTTTGAAGCATCAATTCTCAGTTGAATTAACACACCAGCCCTAAGTCTTTTGCTGTGGGTAACTGGTTTTATTTAAGGATAGCCCTGTAGTCGTCCTTCTTTCAATCAAATCTGCCAATCATTTCTGTTCCTGCTTAAGAAAAGCCTTGGTGTAGCTGCCATGTTGGAAGGTGGGGGATTGTCATGCGAATTTTAAAGGGGCAGTGTTATGTTAAATTTCTTTTTCTGAGCTGTACATCATGATATAATGCTATTCCTTCATCAGAAAGATACCTAGAGTGTTGCCTTGATTCTTTCATGTTTGAGAAATCCTTTAATCTCCCATTGGCAACCATTCAGCTGTGCAAAACGCCTGGATCCCATTCCGATTTTTAGAGTCACGATTTGATTGAGAAACGGTTTTCTATTCAAACGTTCTACGGATTCTGTCTAAATTATGTGACTGACAAGTGGAAAAGACATTTATTTAAAACAATTCATTAAGGTTCTATACTCTATCAAATTTCATCAGTCTACAATTATATAAAAAATAGGATTGTGAATAAAATTCTGTAATTTAAATGATCAGTCTAACGTTAGTTTACCTGCATGGCTTTTTCTTAAATTAAAAAAAAGATACCAAAGAATCCATCAAAATACATACGGTGGACAGACTTCAAGGGTGGATGAGTGAACGCGTAATGGGATATGCGTTACACTAGCAATTAGAAGCAGCAAAGACGAGCAATTTAAACACTTTAAAATCCATTTTTCATCATTTTCAGCCTGCTGGTAGAGGCAGTAGGGTAATCCACCAGCTGCCCACCATGTTTTGTTTTAAAGAAATGTTAAACATGACAAAAATCTGGAGGCACGCAGCAGGCATCATAATTTGGAAATAATAGAGTGTGACTCAAATGGGCTGGTGCATCAACTATAAACGTGGCTTTATCCAGCTTTACTGACAGTGCTACTGATGTACAAAATTCCCATTTAAAATAAACAATGCTTAGCCTGGTGGGGAGGAAGTGAAGCCTGGTGGCCCGCCAGGCTTATGGTACACTGGGACAAACTCTGATTCAGAATTACCAGGATTAGGAGTTGTGATTCTCTATAGAATTGGTTATTTTCATTACCTCTAGTTTCCAGAGCACGTGTTGCAATGTAATTAATCTTTTCAACATCTATTGACTGACTTTTAATCAGGCTGCTACTTTTGTGTCGCTCGCTTCCTGCCTTAACTGCTCCCAGGACTGGCTCAGGTTCAGATAAACCAGACCAACTAAAGAACCGGGGTTACTTATGAGAAGAGGGGTGGGAGAAGAGGTTTACTGATGGGAAAAGCGAATGGGCGGGATAAGATGGCAGTATTCAGACAAGTCTCTGCAAAGCCTATATCTTCTCAGTTCAGTGCTCCAAATCCCACTAATGGTTTGTCATCCTCATACCCAGCATGAAACCCTGCTTCCTGCTTCCTGTCTCCCTCTGCCTGGGTCACTGCTCCATAACCCCAGCGTTTAGATTTAATGTAGACTACATGTACAGCTCATCTGATGCGTTTCAGAGGCGCAGTAATCTCTGGAATTGATGCCGTTTTGGATTGCATGCATGGCCAGGTTGATTTTCTGCCATCTGAATCGGAGCTTTTGCTGGTGAGTGTAGACTTTAACTGAGCCTTGTAGAATGAGGCTCGCATTTGCACATTTAAGATGGATCATTTATGACGACAATTCTCTTTAAGGAGTTGGACTCATCCACATCGGAAGAAATCCATTTCAATATAACTGCAGCTGCACCGATTGTTTTCCGTTGTGTCTGAGTTCTGATGTGAGGTTCTGTCCTGCTGATTGACCTGTAGGGATGCACCGATTGAAAATTTGGGCCGATAGCGAAGTCTGATATTGATAGCGCTGTTACACCCAATAACCGCTATTGACCCATGTAGGATATTCCCCTAGGCTTTAGACACCATAAAAAATGACCAGAAGGGAACGAGATGTAAATAAACGTCAGTTGTTGATGTCAGTCCAGTTTTACTTATCGGACCGATACCGACATGTTAAGCTATCAACATCAATTGATTTCTCTCTAAAAGCTAACGCTGATAACACACAGATTTTTTATCAATAAGTCATATCAAAACAGAGAGTACCCTGCCTATAGGAGCATAGCATTTAGCGTGAACTGAAAACAGCTGCATTTCCATTAGAAATGTGCACAAACTTTGTCAATATTCCACTAATGTCGGAGAAACACAATTTTGCAGTGGCAGTTTTTCCCGTTAAATAAGAAATGCAATTAAAATCACATATGAATAAGTCTGTTTGTGTGATAATTCATTAAAAACCATGCCACACCATCATCCTCCTGCCACTTCCTGTGTCTTCTTCATATTTTCTGCCAGTAGTAACATCGGACTGTTGATCATGTGACTTGTGTGATGTGAACAAAATGTTTCCATTACAGTTTTGTGAAATAGATGAATTTTGATGCCACCTCATCAGACTTTTTTCTGAAAAAAGTTTTGTTTTGTTTGGTTTTTTCCCCTCAAAATGGCGCCCTCTCTCTAAGCAAATGTATTATAGAACTTCTAATTTGTGCAATTACATGGACAATGGAAATGCAGCTATTGTAGCAGGAGCAAAACTTGACTTCAGTTCCAAATATTTCTATAGAAACAGATGCTAAAGCTGTGTGTATTTGTGGAGACTTACTAACAATTAATGTAATATTTGCGAAGGGAGTCGTTAAGAATAACAGGTGGAATAAAAAAATCTGGAGGAAGGTATGAGAGACAAATATTGATACCTTGAGTTTTTACAAGTTATAAATCAGTAAAAAAAAAAAAAGAAAATCAATCGATCAAAATGCTTGATGTCCATCCTCGTCACATCCATTGTGATCAGTAATCCTTATCAGTAATCCTGATGAAGTTAAGTTTTTCCATGTAAAACGTAACTTTGAGTTTGTGTCAGTTACGTTTGACACAAGTTATGTGAAAACTTGATTTTGTTTAAACCCTAAGGATCTTTAAGAATCCTGGTGTTAAAGATGATGTACTGACGGACCTACATACCTGTCATACTGCTGAACTGGTGCCGGGACTCGGGTGGTTGGACTGGTTCTGTGTATAGTTTGTGGTTTTCCATTTTTCTTTCTGTTCACAGCCAACAAAGCCTGAATACTCTAGAAAACACGGAGTGGAATTTCACGGGTAGCTTTAACAAAAAAAAAAAAAAAAAGCTCAATAATCAACCAAGAAATCCACAATAAATGGATCTATTCGATCTCTGTGATGTGTTTCTACGTTTCATGGTGCGTTTACTGACAGCCACACGACGCTGACTTTGCAAAAGATTAGAAGCAAACTCTGTATCCACAACTTAAAGCCAGCCAGTAGATGGGTGCAAATTAAACTGTCTTTTTTTTTATTAATATTTTCTGTCATAACGGAGAATCATCTATGTTCAGCACAATACTTCACTTTCATCCTCAAATAAAACATGAGTGAATAATAATATTTTCACGGACTGAACTTTAAGGTGCGGCGGATTTTCCAACAAAATAAGATGATGCCACCGACACATTTTTTAAAAATAGAATTTTAACCTTTTAACATTAAAAAAATTGTTATAAGTAAATTATTTTTTTGTTTATAGAAAAGAAATATATATATATTTAAGACCATAAAAAACGTTCACCTCTAACAAAACCACTTGTTTTATCTCTATTTCAAATGGTTTTATTGAACCTCAGCGTGTGCTCTGTCTCCACTGCAGATCTCGAGAGGCCTGCCCTTCTTGGATGCCCAGCCTCAGGTTTCATCATGAACCGGAACAAGCGTGAAAAGGAGTATTACAGCATAGACGTGGGCGATTCAACTTTTACAGTCCTGAAGCGCTACCAGAACCTCAGACCCATTGGATCCGGAGCACAGGGAATCGTCTGGTGAGTCTGGGTTCCTGACGGGGACAAAAAACTGGCCCTTGACGATATTTCGGTGTTCCTAACAAATATTGGCTCTTAAGTTCTACCTCTTGCTCTAGTGAACTGAATATTTATTGTTGTTTGTTACCGATGCATAAAAAGCACACAAGCTACAAAGAAGTGCTAATGTGACTCCATGCCGGCCGTCGCCTCGTTCCTGCCTGCTTAATGTTCGTTCTGAGAGCAAATGAGAGAACTATTAGACATTATAGATGTGGGTCAGGTCATTTATATTTACGCTATGCTCTACTTTTTACACAAAACCTTCAACAGAACATTTTGGTGAAGTTTTTCAGATGATAATGGCAAATAAAATCATAGCTAGCAACAGATTCCTCCCCATCGTGGCGCCATTTTCTATATACATAGGACAGGCGTTTTCAGCATCCAGCCGAAGATGTGAGGGAAGACGTGTTTTTGATAAAGAGTGCACCGAAAAATAGAGCAGTCGATGAACTGGCCCCCATTTCCTACATTTTGGAAGATCATATTTAGTCACAACAAAACAAATTAAAGCTAAACAGATGAAATATCTAAACATAGGGGAAAAAATGTTCCTTTGTTCCTGGGTTTTTCTTTATTCTTTTGCAAAATAATTCAAAATGCGTGTAAGAAATGACTGTGAGAAACGGTAAATAAAATTTTTCCCAGATGCATCATTGCTGACTGCATTTTTGTCCTTTTACTTCTGTCTCATCAGTTCAGCGTACGACCACAACTTGGAGAGGAACGTTGCCATCAAGAAGCTGAGCCGGCCCTTCCAGAACCAAACCCACGCCAAGCGGGCCTACAGGGAGCTGGTGCTCATGAAATGTGTCAACCACAAGAACGTAAGAGCTCCGCTTCTACCGTTCTAATCTTCCCCCACGTTTAGTTTTAGCGATCACACAATTAAAGCTGACTTTAAACAAACAAACGTATATTTGAGCCAGCACAGCGTCCAGAGTGACAAACAAGTAAGAATCAGTGGAGAGGACGAGATGTTCAGACGGGGCGAAGCTGACCCTGAGGGGATCTCTGGAAAATGTTAGCCGTCACTGTGCGTCCCTCTAATTGGGCTGTATCTGTCTTCATTACGAAAACATCATCTTCTGATATGCGGCCATATTCGGAGAGACAGAGGAAGCTGCCGGCTCACCAGCATTCCCATTACATATCAATCCACAACCACTGGTTTCCCCTTCTGCTGTTTACAAGATAATGTTCAATCACAGGGAATCTGACTTTGGTTTTCAGCTATACATGAAATAAAAGCAACAGAACATGTGTGTTTATGAAGAGCCATATTTCTGATATAAATGTTGGTAATTGTTCACTGCTGTCTCTGTGATGGCTGCGTTTAACAAATGGCACTCTGAAGATTGAAATCCAAACGCCTGGTGTCCAGGATGTGTGGGGTCTGCAGAGATCATTATACAAGTCCTGCATTTTGAAGGTTTTTTTTTTCCCCGTTTCATTTCCGCAGATCATCGGCCTGTTAAACGTATTCACGCCTCAGAAGACACTGGAGGAGTTCCAAGATGTGTGAGTGTTGATGTTTCTCCGGTTGGACTCCTGGCTGCGACTCACCACTATTTTAGAAATCCATCATTTGCTCAGCTGTTCGGAAGATTAATCCATAAATCGGATAAGACGTTTTGGCACATTCTGCAGACTTTTCATCTTATGCGTTATTAGAAATACATTGACAGATGCAAACAAGACAATTCAGTTAATTGTTTGGAATAAGAAAATAAGCATTTTATTCCCTAAGACGGAATAACAAAGCATTTCTTTAGTGGATTTGCATTAGGTGACATGTGAGGAGTTTTGGGTAAAACATATTAACACAGGTGTTTTTTTATTTTTCCATCTTAAATGCAAAATGTTTATGTAATTTTGTAGTTTTGGCTAAATTACTGCTCTGAGTCAGTTTATTGAGCAAATGGCCTTATTTTCGAGTTTGTATATCGTTAATCGGTTACTGTTATTGACTGGATGGCTATTTCAATAACCGATTAATCACAATTAATACAACTAACACAATTAATCGTTTCAGCCCTACATTGTATAATGATGTAATCTCCCTCCAGATTTCACGTAGCATTAACAAAGTTTTAATAAAGATAACCGACTGAACCGGAGTCCAGTTTAGAGCGAAGGCAAACCTGGATATGATGTCCATTTGTACTGATTCTCTGGGAGATGTGGATGTTTGGCTTGTGATCGCTGTGAAATATTCTGACAAACTCGGATGAAATAGATTTAAGTTCTTCTCTTTTGCTCAAAGTGGAAGTTTGTTTTTTAAATTTTTTTTTTTATGGAAACTGGTTGTGGTTTCAGTCTGCAGTGTTTCATCCGAGATACATCAGAATGTAATCGTCATAGTAATCGAAGGGATTGGCAATAGAATGGTTGTAAAAAAAAATTAATAATAATCATTTTCCTGCTTTGAAGTTTAAAGTGTTTAAACTGGGTTTGCCTCAACAAAATATGCCTGTAGCAAGTTTTTAAATTTCCAAAAATTGTAGCATATCTCAGTATTACGTTTCAGTAGGTCACATCAGATTGCATAAATTGCAAATGATTATTGTTTTATGAAGTATGATGAGCGCTGCCATGATTAATGCAACACAAAGAAAGTGCGTCTGTGTGTAATAGAGAGTACGGCTGTGTGTTTCTGTGCGGCTCCGTCTGCATGATTGGAGCTAAAAAGGAAAGTGGACAAATCCCAGCCGGAGGGCTTCCAGACTCAGTCAGCGTTAGAGGACGGAGACTCCATTTGGTTTGTTTGTTTACATGAACACACGCGTGCATCACTGGAGCCGCGACTGCATGTTGTTGAAATTTGTGGAAATGTGAATTTCACAGGCATGGAACTGGCATTTGCTCTCCATTTTTAGACGATTGCATTTCCAGCTGCTGCCTAATAATCACATGGGCTGCGGAGTGGCAACAACGCAGGACTAGTTCTCCTAGTGCAGCCTGGGTTAGGCCAACACTGGAAGGCTTTGCTGCAGTGCCTCCTTTGCGTGGATCCATGGTAACAGGAGTTGATTCTCTGCAGGTATCTGGTGATGGAGCTAATGGACGCCAACCTGTGTCAAGTGATTCAGATGGAGCTGGACCACGAGAGGCTGTCCTACCTGCTCTACCAGATGCTGTGTGGGATTAAACACCTCCATGCTGCAGGCATCATACACAGGGTGGGTCCTGCTGACACACCATCTGTTGGGGCAGCCATTGCTGTCCGTCAGTAGCCTTTACTACACGTCACTATCCATCACTATGCATCTGCATTCATTGCTATCCGTCTCTATCCGTTACCATGCGTCGCTGTTGTGCGCTATTTTTCCAATATCTGTCCCTATCCATTTATTATCCATCTATCCATTTTTTTAAATGTGTTTTGCACATTCTGTATTCAGATCTTGACCTCAGTACAAATTAAACTTTTTGATTCATAATTTCAAAATGTTAATTTTCTGTAATTTTCAGTCTGAAAATGTCCTCATTGTAATAGATATGTAGGAACTCTCAAGTGACTCAAACGGATGCAGAATATTTGATTTCCTGTAATGAACCAAAACCAATCAGCTTGATCAGTTTTCAATGGTTTGTTATGTTTCTGTGTTTCCGGTGCAGGACCTGAAGCCCAGCAACATTGTAGTAAAGTCTGACTGCACACTGAAGATCCTGGACTTTGGCCTGGCCAGGACCGCTGCCACCGGCCTCCTCATGACACCCTACGTAGTGACCCGTTACTACCGCGCCCCCGAGGTCATCCTGGGCATGGGTTACCAGGCCAACGGTGAGTGATGGAGAAGGCGGGGAATGGCCTGTCAGGGACTGCCGTCTGGGCCGCTGCATGTCCCTAATCCCCCTCCTGCTGAGGTGTTACAGCAGCACTTCCCAAACACACCCACACACACGCACACACCCCTGCACACCCCCACATACACAGACTGATTCGGTAAAGGTGACACTCAGAGGGGAAGTTGGCATGTGGGGCATCCTTGCTTTGTGGGGTGAACTTCCTGTGTGCAGACTCTGGTGGTGGCAGCAGTGCTTCAGCATGTGTTTGATGTCTTATTAAAAGGTTTCTGGTTTTGAGCTTCATAAGGCCTGGCTAAAAACTGCCAGTATGAAGAGCAGGCTCCTGTGCATGACTCGGCATTTTCTCCTTCGGACCTGGACAGAGATCACAAACACAACCTTCTAGTTTGTTTGTCAGACCAGCACAAAGTGGAGGAAAAGGATTCATGGTTTTCAAAATCTTTAATAAATAGAAATTGGAAAAGGTACTCGGTTCTCTTCACTCTGACGCCTTGAAATGAAATCCAGTGCCACCAGCAGCACCAACCAACTGGCCTGAATAGAAACAAATTGCAATTTTGATCTCCAATTGAGTCAAAGTTTGCAATGAAAGCATCCTTATGGGACGGTCAGTGAGGAAATTGTGGAGCAGTTTAAAGTAGGGTTAGGTTAAAACATGATATCCAGAGCCTGGGACATTTCATCAGTCCAATCCAATGTTATAAAATGGCAAACCTTCCAAACATGGCTGTTCACAAACGCATCCAAAGCTCACAATGTAATGATCAAAGCATATTCGTACATGAAAAAACAGTACCGTAAGTATTTTTTTGTCAAGCCTCTCATGTACGCTCCACAAAACTTAACTTAAAAATAACTTTTCAAAAAGATTTAGAACCTTTTTTTTTTTTTCTTCAAATCAATAATTCTTGATATTGATACAAAGTACTAATTCCATTGGCAAATTTTTTGAAAAATGCTATGTTTGTAAGTTGTTTTGAGGCTGATGGTTTTGGCAGTACTTATTCTGAAATGGCCCAGTCAAAGTCCACACCTTAGCACACACACTGACACTCTGATTGAGCTGGAGCTTATCTTGCGTAACGGTGTGGTCATAAACATCAGAAACATGTAAAACGGCCTCTTCATCAGAGCCACATCTACAAACTATTTACTCATTACTGTTTGGCAAAAGTCCAAATTTTACTTCTACAAACTGCTGAAAACCACGTTTCATTTTTCTTCTCCTTTGTGGCAAAATCCAAAAAGTTGAAGTGACACGAATACTTATCTCTTTTGCCAGACGGAAACTACTCCACTAAAATCAGAGCCAGAATTAGTTTACAGTGTTTATCTGCGAGGCAAGTGTAACAGTCTGGCAGGAATGACAGGCTTCCATTTTCTCCTCCTAATCAAAATGGCGTCTTCCTGAAAGCAAGGTCTGGTGTTGATAGTGCACAGATATGGTAGCCAGTGAGCAGAGCATAATAATAACCTCTAGGTGAGTTTTTGGTTTTTGACAATCCTGCAGTATTTTTGAGGTGTTGAACAGCAAAACGCTGGCCCTAATTCTCCCTGCTGACCTGTTGCATCTGTGGCTCCCTTTCTCTTCTCCCTCCCTCAACGCTGCGCTCATGTAGTGGATATTTGGGCTGTGGGCTGCATTATGGCAGAAATGGTTCGCCACAAAATCCTTTTCCCTGGAAGGGATTGTATCCTTGAGCTGCCTGACAGAACATTTGCACCACGTCTTCCATGTTAACTTTTTCTCCTGTCAAATGCAACTATTAAAATTCTGTTTCTTTGAATTAAAAAAAAAAAAAAATAATAATTTTTACCCCCGTCCCTCTGGCACTGTGACTTGCTACCACCCACCTGCTGTCTCTGCGGATAAACAGACGACTCTATCCGCTCGAGCAGCAGCACTGTCGCCAGCGGCGCGGCGACTGTCGCATGAAAGACCCGAACAGAATTTTAATAGTTTGCTTTTCAACAGAGGAGAAGTCAAAGTACCATAAGTTAGCCTTATTTATCCTCCTGCTGCTGTTGTTATCTATTGCTCCATCAGCAAAGAAATGTCTCTTTTTTTTGGTTATGTTTGCATGAAATTAAATTGTAAGTATCTACAGTGGGGTGCAGTAAGGATATAGAAGCTGCATTGATGCACAGAAACAAGAGTCAGCGTCTCACGTTTAAGAGATTGTTCAGCATCAAAACGATCCCTTAAACTTGGCTTCTTAAAAAGGAGTCAAATTCAGCAACACAAATTTGGGTGCATGATAAATCAGCAATAATGATTCGGGGCTTTGGCTAGGGATGCACTGATTGCAGTTTACTATTATTTTCAGAGACGTACCCAACATTTATTACTGCAAAGCGTCTGCAGTCTGAACGGTCATGTTGCATTTTATCCCACTTTTACGTCATTGACGTGAAACGACGCGAGTCGTAATTCTGCACCAGAAGACGTAAACAGTGGCTGAAAATTATAGTTATGAACTATAAACGCCGTTTGCAGCAGTGCATCAGGTCATGGTGAACGTAGCTGTAGTCACCCACACTGTTTCCAACTTATCAACTTTGTCGATATATTTAGCGACTTCTCAGACAAGAAAAATCTGCAGCATCGGCAAATCTTGTTTTGTTTTTAAAATCAGTGATCAGTCAGAGAACTACAATCAGTGCCCCTCTAACAAGAACCCCTGTAAAACACTCTATTAGTCTGTTTCAGTAGATAAAGCTTTGTGGGACCCTGACCTCTACCAGAGTGCACTGAACCGCATGAAATCATTCCGTTGTCACGCCACCTCATGTCCATCATGAGTTTTACTTCTGAGTTTTTCCCCCATTTTGTTTTTGTTATTGTCCTGTTTGCTTTCTTTTTCGGTTTGCATGCTAATTTGGTGGTTGTCATTTCATTTTTCAGTTGATGTCTGGTCTGTTGGATGCATCATGGCTGAAATGGTCCGAGGTAGTGTGTTGTTTCCAGGCACTGATCGTATCCTTAAGTTAAACCTCCATCCAACTGCCCCCCCACCCCACCTCACTGTAATCTGAATACTCAGTCTCTGTGCTTGTCTGACATCTTTGCACACAAAACAAGACCTTCGAGTTTTCTCCACATTAAATGAGCGATAAAGTTCAGCAACTTTCAATGCTGTGTTGAGGTTGGAGAGACGTCTCCTCCTGTTCAGAATACCAACATTTCCAGGTGTTTCAGCATAATTTTCCAACGGGAAAATTCAAAAATAGCCCATTTTATTTTTCCAATACACTAATTTTATGAACTCAAAGAAAGATGTCCAGGTTAAAAGAAACTTTTCAGCATCGGCTGATTTTCTACTGTGACATTCTTGCTATGAAAATTGCTCACATGTTCCTCTTATTATTCTTCGAGTTACACAGCTTTTATAAAAGGATGTAACTTAACTTAAAAGTGTTAGCTAGCTCAAAGTCACGGTGGATTTTAAAGGTTAACCCCCCGCCCCCTCTCCCCCCACCCCTCGTACCAGGTTTCTGTCATGTTCAAAAAAGAAATTTGGCCACAATTGATGATTTCAGAACTTTTTCAGCCTTTATTGTGACGTAAAACCTGGACAATTCAATGGAAAACAAACCAAAATATTCAGCAAAAAGAACAAAATAAATAAGTAAATGACTGCTTAAATGTGTACACGCTCCTATAACAGTGACTTTAACTGGAATTAACCAAGGGGGGAGGGTGAGACAAGCAGCGCCACATAGAAGGTGATTCACAGCGCTAAGACCCGCCTCCTGGCTCTGATTGGTTGTTTCTTGTTAGCATTGGAAACAACCAATCCAGTGCTAAATACTATGAGATAATAATAATGAGATTATTATATATTTATACTGTCACGACATAATGACAGTTTCAACAAATATGTAAAAAAAACATATTTTTAAAATAATAGTTGTATACTGCAGCTTTAAAGATGCATGGATTTTTGCAATCACATTAATTTAGGTCTTTTATTTTGTAGGTTGAAAGAGTTCATAAATGACATTTACCAGTTGTGTTGAAACTTGTCATGTTTTTAGGCTAACATACTGCTAATTTGTCAAGTTATGTTCATGTGCGTTTCATAAAACAAACTAAGTATAAGAAAAAAATCTATTGATTTAGAAATATCTATATATTGATATAATGAGAGCTTTAATGTATTTTTTCAGCACAAAAAAGCCAACTTTTGTAATGAAATATTAAGACACAGACAGCATGTTCCTAATTTTCTAATCTTGAGTCACCTTTATACATACAATCCTATTTTTTGTGTTTATTGTAAAGGTGGTACAAAGATGTCAACAAGCATTTAGTTGTGTTGTGTGTTACATCTGTATTTATGTGGTGTTTTTTGTTTTGTTTTTTTTCCTTACAAAGAAAACCAAATTCTTATATTTCAGCCTCGGGGTTAGTTAAAGGTGAGCAACTCAAACTTCATCTGACATGTAAAACAGTCAGTAGCAGTCATTAGAATTCCTTACAATGTAAAAAAGCCAATGTTGGTAAGTAGAACCTCTCAGTGAGGCTGACTGGAAAACATTCATCCTCAGAAAATGTGTTTTCTCCTCTTCATCTACGACCATGATTGCAACGTTTGCACATCCATCCCTGTAGTTTTCTTAATATCATTCACGCAAGATATTGACCAGTGGAACAAGGTGATCGAGCAGCTGGGGACGCCGTCTCAGGAGTTCCTCATGAAGCTCAACCAGTCGGTGAGGACCTATGTGGAGAACCGGCCGCGTTACGCCGGCTACAGCTTTGAGAAGCTCTTCCCTGATGTCCTGTTCCCTGCTGACTCTGAACACAACAAGCTGAAAGGTGAGCGCCACTTGGTCTTCCTTTGGTTCCCAATCTGTTAAAAAGCTGATGTGAAGGTTTACATGAACTTACAAAAATATTTTCGGGTGTTGTAAGACATTTCTAACCTGTCCGGTAAGGGTAACTAGTTCAAAAATGGCTGCTACACCTATACGCTACTTGATCGAACAGAGATTGGAATCTAACGTATAGGAACTTTAAACTACACTGCAATTGTTTAATTTCAACTACTTAAAAACTCTTCATAATTTTTCATACTCCTTCATAATTTTCTGAAATAGGCCTTTTCCCTTTTTTGCTCATTTTTTTGTAGCTGTTTCTTATTTGTCAGCTGTCGCTTCCTGCTTCGCCTCCCACCACCTCCGACGTCCAGTTCCAGCTGGAAATGAATCACACTGCCAAACGACAAACCCACTCAACTGGAACAGATTAGATATCTAACCTGTTTTTCTTTTTTTGTTTTCTTTTTCTTGTTCCTCGCAGCGAGCCAAGCCAGGGACCTTCTATCCAAAATGCTGGTAATAGATGCTTCCAAGCGGATCTCTGTGGACGAGGCTCTCCAGCACCCTTACATTAACGTGTGGTACGATCCGACTGAAGTGGAGGCAGTAAGTACTTCGGCTCAAACCAAAGATACGTTAGAAACAACGAGTCACGATGGACTTATCTCTCAAAGCCGCAGAACCTACCTTATTTGTGCTTATTTAGAAAATACATCAGTAGCAAGTCATAGCAGTCATCATATTTAAATCTTTGGGATAATTAGATGTAACTCTCAATATGTACTATAAAAGTATTGTTGGAGAAGCTCTTTCTATAGTTTCCTACATTAAAGGTGTCCAATCATACTGAAAAAGTCTTAAAATGTCTGAAATTGATAAATACAAAGGTAAGTTGGCCTTAAATGTGTTAATCACAAGTCTTAAATTTTGTAATGGCAGGACTGTTAACGTCTATGTAAATCTATGCAGTTTTATTATCAAGTTGAACTCAGACAACTTTATTGCGTTCATGTTACTTGAGGCAATCGAGGCTAACGGTAACTAGCTAGCAACTGCAAATTTATCTGCATTTAGCTGGACGGTGTTGGTTTTCTTCGTCATTGTAGCACTTTTGTTGGCAACCCATATGATGCTACATTTATTAAGACTATAGAGAGCCATATGCAGTGTGACAAGCATAAAACTACTGCCAAGAGCCACAAACAAACCCAGGAAATGTCAGTTTTGCTCCCTTGGTGGCTGATACAAAATAGAAAGTCACACATGCAGCTCTGACGACAAGTAAAGAAAGAGATTTAAAGGAACGGTACATTTCAGCCTGTAACATAAGCACTATGTTACAAGTCTTGATACACTTAAATTTAATTCATAATGGTCTTGAATTTGAGCTGGTGATGCCTGTAGAAACCCTGTAGACTTAAGTTCTACAGTCTTGACTAGAAATAGACGTTTGTGCTGCAAAGTTCAGCCTTTGAATTCAGTGACAAACACGAGAACTTTCTTTAGACACACAATGACTCATCCGACACGTCGTGATTTATGGCTGTAATCAGGCAGATTGGCATATGGAGCCAATGGCTGCTTTCATTCGTCTCCTCTGAACATTTAGATTTGACAAGTGCATTTCTACACACACTGGTGTGGCTCCTCATTATCACATCAGCTCTCAGGCCGTCTCTGGATGGAGAAGACGGGTTGTTTCTGGTACAAACCAAACTTTAACTTGCGGATGAAACTAGTGTTACTGAGTGTGAATCCGTTAAGGCAACAAAAGATTAACAATGTGTGCAAAGCATGAAATGAAAACTGAGACCTACTTGTTCTCAATACATAATATTGTAGGTTTTTTGTTTTACCCTAAATATTTATAGTTCTCCCGAAGTGTATTCACACCTCCTTGACCTTTTCTATTTTTTAATCACATTGTTTAGCCAAACAATGTGATTCAGCGTAAAGTTGGTCGTGAGGACCAAAATTGCAACATTTATTGTGTTTTCAGTCGGTGTAGTTCAAGCAATTTCCTCCTTCACGAAATGTAATCAAAAATGGAGTGTCAGATTTTAGCGGTTGTAGGATTTCTCCATAACCACATTTTCGAACCAAATCTGTTGGAAAAAATTGGTCACCTCCTCACCTGTAGAGGCGCTGCACCAAGAACTACTGAAGGAAACAACACAAAAACCTCTGAAGAAGACGCAAAACGCAACTACCTTCAAGAAATGGAAACAAACAACGAGTGCCGTCAGATTTCAGCAGTTGTAGGATTTCTCTTTTGTCTTTGATAAAAGATCACAATATTTCCTGCTAGCTCTAGACACTTGTGTTTGTTTTTGTTTGTATTTACCCAGAATGCCCTGTGCTGTAGTCAGCTTCTTGCTTTAGAAGCGGTCTCTGTTTTATCTAAAACCTCTGACTGGGCTCAGTTGAAGTAAACACTGGTACGGTTTGAATTCACATGTGAACACCATGTAGACCAGAGACCGCTCCAAGGGCAGGAAGTGGAGTATTGTGCAGGGCATCCTGGGTAAATACAACAAAACGAATGCACAAGTGTAGCGCCAACAAGAGAAATGACTCAGTTTTTTACCAGAGACGAAAGAAAAATCCTGACATCGCTCCATTTTTGTTTCTATTTTGTGAAGAAGGAAGTTGCGCTCAGTGTCTTCTTCAGAGGCTTTCTTCTCAGCGTTTTTTGGTGTAGCGCCACCACAGGTGAGGAGGTAAAGGGTTTGATTCAAAAATGTCACAAATGTTGCAACTTTGGTCTCCAGTCAAACAGAGTCTATCAACATGCTGTCCGGTGTGAAAACACCCCAAGAAAACAATCGGTGATGAAGATGTTGAGCACTTTAAAGCAAAGTTACGTCATAACACAATATCCAAAGTTTTGGACATTTCTTCCACCCAATCCAATATTATAAAATAGAAACATCCACAGATCATGAAAATTCAAGGTGTGGATTAGGATTAGATGTAACCACATGATTAGCAAACTGCAGACATCCAGGCTATCTGCCTCGAGGGATTGTTCATTCACTCGTTTAACAATGAATCTTTCTGCTTCCCGTTGCTTGTTGTTGAGGAGAAACATTCAACAGGCAGACTAAAGCATCTGACCGTGTGTCTGTGCCTCTGCTTTGTTTTAAAGCCACCGCCCGCCATCACAGACAAGCAGCTGGACGAGCGGGAGCACACGGTGGAGGAGTGGAAAGGTAAAGGAGAAGCTCCCGTCTTTTTTTCACGCCCCGTGAACAGCCGACACTTCACGTCGTCTGACCCAGAAATCAACATTTCCTAATGTTGTGCTGGAATTCAGTGACGTGGAAACATCAGAGTGACACATGCAGGTTTAAAATAAGCCTGAAACATCAGTGACAGAAACATTTATGTTTTTTTTTTTCATTTTGGGATCATTTCACAGTAATTTGAGAGGCAAACATGCATTTTCTGAATAATTTTAGACGTATCATGTGGAAAAATCTGTCAAATAAAATCTTCTAGATTCATCAAGCAGATTTTTAAACAGTTCAGAATATATAAACTATCACATCCACACATCCAACATGTTTTTTATCTACTTCTGTACTAGTTTTGTCTTGTTTTTCTCAGCATTGTGTGTTTCCAAAATGTTCCTTAAAAATGTCACATCTGTCGTTTTACAAACAGAAGATCCACTTTTTTTTTTCTACAGTAAATCCTTAAAAGTTTATTTTCAAAGTAACCAAAGCCTTTACAAAACCTTAATGCACAAAGAGACTACATTTAGATCACCAAACTGTGTGACCGTTTCCTTTCTCCCCCTGTTACATTTTGAACTGAATGAACCAAAGAGCAGCTGAATGCAGAAGTGTGTATTGTTCCATTTGTGCAGAGTTGATATATAAAGAAGTGCTGGACTGGGAGGAGAGGACGAAGAATGGTGTCATCAGGGGACAGCCTGCATCTATAGGTTGGTGGAGTTTTATTGTGTTTCTTTTTTATTCAAGCCTTTATGCCTGATCCTATAATCCTTCATTTCCATGTAATGCTCCTGCAATCATCAAGTTTGAGCAGTGTACAAATATCCAGACTCCTGACTTTTTTTGCCCTTCTTTAATGTTGCTAAACTCTCAACCAGCTCGTTTTCTAGAAGCTTACTACAGATTTGCTAACTTGGCTTTTTTTTTTTTTAATGTGTCTGGATAGTACTGCACATTATCTAAGGCTTTTAACGTAATTATGCCTGTTGGGTGAAGAGTGTGTTAGGATAAAGCTTTGCTTTGAGCATCACAGTTTCCTTGGTTTGATAGTAACTCATGTGGAAGTGATTACTAGTTGACTATCTAATGAGAAATTTCTGACTACAGTTTGTTTAAACTACTAAATATTTAATAACAGCCCATAACCAAAAGTCCCTGATGGTGAAGGTGGCCTAGAAGGGTCAAGAAAATGCAAAAGCTAAAATGCAAGTTATGCTAAAACTGAAGTTATGCTAATCTTTCTAGCATACATTGTTGTTTTTGCATTCTGTTGACCACTCTGGGCCACCATAGATTCTGCATTTCTTAACTTTTATGTGTAAAAGAACTTCAAAATAACTGTCACCTAAGATATTTACCACAAAACAACCAGCATTTTATAATTATGTTTTTGCATTGACTGTAACTGTTTTTTGCATCTAATGTCAGATAATGGGGACAAATAGTTCATTTAACCCTTGATTAGCCTTTTATTTGACAAATCTTTAAAAGCTGACCATCAGAAATCGGATGAAACATAATTGGGAATCTATCTTAATTAATGATTATTAGAATTAGGGGTGTACCAATAAATCGGCCTGCTGACTATTATAATATTTAGCAACTTGTCAATCTAAACAATCGGCAGTTCATTGGGTAGTTTAAAAGTCATTGATCGGCCAGAAAACTTCAATCAGTGAAGCCATAATTAGAATGAGCTAAATCTGTTTATTTAGCTAATTTAGCTGTTTAACTTTACCTATAAAATCTCACCTTCATAGATTTATTCTTTTTCACAGAAACTTCATACCTGCAGTAATTCCCATCTGCAGCCTCAGGTTTGCCCACATCCCCCCCACCCCTCTCTAACAGTAACCGACTGACCTCTGACCTTTTCCTGTTCCTCATAGTACAGGTGCAGCAGTGAGCAGCAGCCCTCAGCAGCAGCACCAGCACCATCCCTCCACGTCCTCGTCCTCCGACCCCACCCTGACCGACACGGACAGCAGCCTGGAGACGGCCCCCGGCCCCGCGGGCCCCCAGGGCCCCGCAGGCCCCGCTGCCAAGGCCGGCGGCCCCGTGGGCTGCTGCAGATGACTATCACACCTCCCCTCACCCCACAGTACCCTCCTCCTCTCTGTGCTCGTCTCCAGTAGTTTAGCGTATTAGTCAGATAGCTGTTTAAGAAAAATGTCTGAAACAACAGATCTTCATCCTGTTTTCCTTTTTCAAATAATCATTCGTAGTCTTTTGTTTCTGTTTTAAAATATAATTTTTTTTTTTTTAGTCTATAATTTATTTTGTTTTTGGAAAATGGTTATTATGTTTTTCTTTGACAGTAAGATCTCTAAAATGATCTATTTTTCTTTTTTGAAAGATCTTTCGACAGTTGATTTATTGTTTTCTTACTGCTTTTTACATCTCACCATATAATCGTAGATCACGTTTGTACAGATTCGACGGTAGCTGTCAGTTTTGTCTTCAATACAAACTTTCGGTGAGCCTTTGAAACCTTATTTAATTTCCAGATTCTTTGATCTTCCCTTATTTGATTTAGTCTAAAACATTATGAATCTTGATTTTTGTTTCTTGGCTGCATATGACATATCCATTTATTTGAAACTAATTTTGATTTTTTGTAAAAAAGCAAAAAAAAAAAAAAGGTTGCTCACGATGAGTCACTACTACTTCCTACATTGTAAAGTTTCACTTTTTATGAATGCTTTATAATTTTCATATCTTTCACTTCCCATTTGGAAAAAACAACAAAATGCTGAGATTTGGTTGAGTCTCCTTTTGTCATATTTAGCCTAGAAGAGGGAAGACGTGGGTTCGGTTTATTTTGAAGTGCTTTGAAGTTCCTGATTTGTCCGAGCGGGCTGCGTGGCGGACGGACCCGGTTGGGTGGGAAAGTTCTGTGGAAGGATTCGTCGTCGTGATTTGAGAGTTTCTTTAAAAACGTAAAGTGCCGTGAGGTTTGTGACGAAACTAGAATGTGCTTCAGTAAAGTAGGGAAAGCAGGTGAACATGCACCTCAATGAGTCTGAACGTCATCGAAAAGGTTATTTTATTAACTCATTCAAAAAAAAAAAAAAAATACAACTATATATAGATCAACTATACACAATACTTAATGCTGTTTGTTTTGATGATTATGGTGACAAGCTAGTGAGAACTCGCTTCACACACCATTTAAATATTACATGAAACTAATAAAAACGGAACAGAAATGTTGACGTTCTGAAGAGTACATCCACACATAAGCGCTCAGTACTTGTTCATACTGTCTTTGTATGAATTACTGCATTAATGCGGCGTGACATGGAGGTGACCCTGGTTGTTGCCGCTTTCGCAAACCACAAAGAAAAAGACAGGCGGCAGTTGGAGGATGATGAGGCTGCATTATCGCGTAAACAAACTTGTTCACGTGTGATTTTAATTTTCTTATGCAATTGCAAAATACTGACAAAGTGATGCACACATTTTTGTTTTAAAAGGTTGTGTTGGCTCTAGTGGCCTTTATTTGAAAGTAGTTCGACGGGAAACAGGGTAACGAGAGAGGGGGAAGACATGTGGCAAATGTCGCCAGGCCGGGAATCGAACCTGCGACCACTGCCACGAGGACTAAGATCTCATTACATGGGTTGTGCTATGCCCCTGCGCCACCACAGCACCCAACACACATTTTTAATGGAAACTCATCTAGTAGATAGTAGCGGTGTTTCCATTGACCATATAGTCACACAGTTTGACATATCGAAGATAAATTCACAATATGAAATCACGCCAAATTTGAAAAAATGTATTTTCTCATAAAATGTTTTAGCACTAGCATGAAATTATGTGAGCGTATCGAAATTAGTTTATTTTGTAATGCTGAATTTTTTTATGTGATGAAAACGTCGCAATTGCAAAATTATGTGTTTTTGACATCAGCAGAATATTGACAAAGTTTTGCGTACATCTGTAATGGAAACGCATCTACTGACTGACTTACCTATGGTTGTGTAGGCCATAATTTAGGCATAACCAAAACATTTCTGTGCTTTTTTTTTTATGTAATCTTTTTCTTTTCTAACTGACTTTTGGGGGTTTTAATAGCTGCAAGCCATAATCATCAAATTTAATAGCCATAAATGCGGAGAAGAAATTTCTGTCACGAATCTTAATACAAAAGTTCAACTTTTTGAATTAAGTTGTCAAAGTAAATGAACTTTTCAGTGATGTTCCGATTTGTTGTCGTGCATCAGTTTGGTGTCATGGAGAGGAAAGTGATTCTGTTGCGTGGAGCGGTGGGGAAATGCAGCTCCAACTACATGTGAAATTGAATGAAAATGAAAAGGGGAGGGTTTTTTTTTTCTTTCTTTTTTTTTTTTCTGCGTGTGTGTTGGCCAAACAAACAGACTCAACCTATTCTTAACGAATGCAATAAACGTCGCCCTCTTTTGAGTGTGTTTTGATTCTGGAAAGGTAAAGTGCCTGTCGTTCGTCCTTCATTCCTGCGTTCTGCTGGAAGGGTGTGTGTTCGTTATGCGTAAGCTTTTCTGGTGTCTCGATAACAGTAGTGTCTGTCAAAACAGTGCTGTGTGGTGGGGTTGTGGTTCTCACAAAATGTCTATTTTTTTACTTGTTTTGTGTTTGGGTCCTGGAAACGGGAGAGCGTCGTCTCGCAGGTCTAAAAGAAGAAAAGCGTCGTAACGTCGAAGAAGTGTTTAAGTCATTTCAGAGGTCTTTCATCAAAGTGAGAAGAAGTCTCTGTTTCACAGAACATATGTTAAAAACACATCTAGGATTTCCTTTTTGGTTGTTATTTTCAGGTGTTTGAACTGAAAGAGAGATTTTCTTAATGTTCTAAGTTAATGTTTATTACTGGATTAAGCATTTTAAGTTCCGTAACCCGACTATTGCGGTCCGGTCGAGTTCCTGCGGTGAAATTGGCTACTTGCATAAGGAAAGCAACAGATTAGCTTGTTGACGAGCTGCCAAATTATATTATTATTTTCACAATGTAGTAGTGTAAGCTGTTGCGCGCTGTTGCGATCGGTTTTGGCGTCTCGTCCTCTGGGAAACGTCAGGGTAAACACAGATGGAACCGTCTGCTCCAGTTTCTGTTCTGCGTTAGTCCCGACCGGTGACCATATCTGTGTCACAACGGCTGGCGGACTTACAGCTGCACTTACTAAATCGGGTTGCATCATTAAAACTTGACACGCACTCGTAGCGTAAACACACCAGATAATTGAGATCCTTATTATGTTTGATAATCTGTGAAGTCATTATACGTTTTGTAAAAAAAACGAACAAAAAACCCCACTAATGCTAATTAGTTTTAAATGCCTTGCTAAACTTATTCCATGTGATTTTTTTTTTCTTTTTAAACATTTGAATATGTTTTGAGAAACTTAGTTTCCGAACCATCGTAGCTTCTTTATTCCACTGCTCATACTTTCACTGACCTTCAAAAGAGTATTATTTTATATTATCATTAGCTAAAGTGAGCAGTTGTTTGAGGTTAGTAGCACATGAGCAAACGCAAAGAACACAA
The DNA here is from genome assembly GCA_903067095.1 of Girardinus metallicus. NCBI lineage: Eukaryota > Metazoa > Chordata > Actinopteri > Cyprinodontiformes > Poeciliidae > Girardinus > Girardinus metallicus. Next base: position 45,935 of record CAEGAE010078184.1, read on the forward strand.
AAAGGCAACAGAGAACTGAGGTGAAAAACTATTGACTAACAGCAGCTCTTATTTATCATGGGTTAGGTTTGTTCAAACGATAACTCAGTGAAACAATTTTTGCTTCCACGTGATTCTTTTGGTGGATAACTAAGAAGCAAGAATGACTTTATTACTCATTAATTTGATAGCAAATTTCATGAACAAATAAAAACGTAGCAACAGAAATAAGGACAACCGATAAACATTAGCTAGAAACGAAGCATGCTGGAAAACTTAGTGGTTACCAGCTATACATATTGATGTTATTGTCAATAACTAATGGCATTTTATCTCTAGCTTCATTATGTAATTAGGTAATAGGGAAGCAACAAATACCTTAACAAAGTTACCTCATCAACTAGCCACAAAACTTTTTTTCTTTTTTCTTTTTTTTATATTTAGTTATATTGACAAATTACTTATCATCATTATTTGGATAACCGATCATAGGCAATGATTCTATTTTATGGTGACAAACATTGAAACAAATGGGATTAGCAGTTAATAGCTAAACATATTGATGCTAACGTCAACAATTAATCCCATTTAATCTTTTATTATGTCACTAAGTAGTAAGTTAGCTTCTCCGCTAGTTCCAAAACTCCTGGGAGGCTCGGAACAAAGCGAGGTACAATTCTGTATTAGTTTCTACACTGACAGGTGACTTATTTTCTTTATTATTTAGATGAATGACATTGGGCAACGATTACATTTTTTGTGACAAAAACAAACAAGATTAGCAATTACCATTTATTTAAGCTAACGTCCGTAACATCAGTGCTTACTGTACCACTGTGCATTTTAGCAAAATAAATTAGCTTGTCAGCTAGCTTTGAAACTTTGAATTTTTGGAAATAATTAAGTATTTTTGACAAATATGCTTACTCATATTAAGTATACTAATACTTAATATGACAAATATTAACTTTATGAGTTAGCCATATTAGTTACACAAACAGTACATTAGCAGTTAGACATTGTTTTTACTTTATTTGAATGTAATAAATTTAACGGTTAATTATACTGCTATATATGCATGCATATAACAAGTTCTGTTCTACGTTTCAACAAAATGTAGCTAAAAGTCAAACACTGGCTATTGCGAAAGATTGCGTAGCTGTTAATGTAACAAGGAGCTGTAAGGTGCGGAGATCTTAAGTTGCAAATTTAATTTTCTTTTTGTTTTCCTAAAACATAATAGAAAAACCAAAAAGCATATTCTGAGTAACAAAGGTGTTGAAAAATAACGTTTTAGCATTGTCACTCATATTTGAACTTATTAGCAAGCAAGCGCTAGTGTACGAAGGAACAGTTAAAGTATTAAGCAAATGATTGCTTTTAGTAGCGAGTTTATTTGGTGCAACCCGTTTTAAAAGAATATCAGAATGATTATGAGGTAACTTTGATGCCCTTGCAGCCAAATCCATCAAACATAAAACTCAGTGCAACAGTTGCTGTAGTTTACAGTGACAAAGTACAAGTTTCCAGTAAAAGAAAAAATAGTAATTTTAATAGGGAGGCAAACAGTGGCATTTATCCAGTACTGATATCAGCAAAGAGGGAAAAAAAAGCAGATCAGGAAAAGATTTATTGTCAGAAGTGCTCTTAATATTTTTTTGCCCAACATTTGGGGGGCATCAATTTGAGTCATATACATATCCATGCTCTCTTTTTTTACGTTGTTGTTTTTTTAGTAGTATTACTTCATCTCTCTAAGCAAATCTACTCTGATTTAAGTCGACTTTGATGAACTACCTCACGCTGAATTTCTGTCAGTTCTTGGTAATATTTTGTCACCTGCAGAATGAGCTTTCAAAGGTGTGTGAATAACAGATTCCATTATTTATTTATTTGAAAGTGTACTATTTGTCGGTTTCAAGCAGACTTCTAGTTTTGTACATTATGTATACTTCACCCAGAAGTTAAAAAAAATTATTGTATTGTTTTCTTTCTTTTTTTTTTTTTTCTTTTTTTACTAAATGTGCAATACCTTCAGCAAACTGTGCTAGTTGTATGTATAGGGTTAGCATTTGTTAGCATTCTCCTGAAGGTAAAGAAAATGTTTGGTACTGTCAATTCATGTTTTCTTTCTTTCTTTTTTTTTTTTTTTTTTTTTGTTTTTACAAATAAGATAGATTTTTATTTGTAACTTGTTTTATAGTTATAATGTTACGTAATCTGTCACGCCCATCCAAAAACTCTGTCAGGGTTTGATGGAGAGACTGATGTTTCATCGAATAACCCTGGTCTGATGGATTTTTTTGATCTGGGCTGTATTAGTATAAGATGCACAAAAAAAAGTGAGTAAATACCTACAAGAAATCGTTATGTTATACTATGGTGCTGGTTTGTAATGTTTGCCAGTGAATCCAGCCATGCTACTAGTTTTAAGAATTCCTGGATCTGTGCGTCCCAACCGCAACCAATGGAAAAAAAAGTGCACTAAAAGAAAACATGCACTGGGATCTCGTGATGCCACCTCTTATAAATGGAAAGAACATCTACTGCAAATAAAGAAATACACTTTGATTTGTGACTGCATGTCCTTTTACTGTAAAAACAAAAGTTTACATATATATCTATATATATATATCTATATATATATATATATATATTTCTATATATAGATATATATATATAGATATATATATATAGATATATATATATATATATATATATATCTATATAGATATATATATATATATAATATCTTTAGAAAGTGTAT
>CAEGAE010078189.1:0-32937 GCA_903067095.1 Girardinus metallicus
TTTTTTGTTCGTAGCATGTGTGAGCTATATGGGTTCTTCAGCAGATCATAGGTTTAGGTGTTGTTTTTGGGGGGGGGGGTGGGTTTGGGAGGGGGGGGGGGGGGGGGGGGGGGGGGGAGTTGTAAACACCACATCTGTTCCTGAAACTTCAGATCAGTTGACTAATTTGTATTGATCTGTCACATAAAATCCTAAAAGTCAGTGAAGTTTTTACCTTTTAAACAGACGAGTGGTGCAGACTTTTTTTTTTTTTTGAAAGTCTGCACTTCATAGAAACTCACCTAGAAAATGGACCAACATCCATAAGAGAGGTACTTTAGCTTATTTTGGAGGTAATTGTTGTCTGCTTGGAAACCACCGAGATGACTGTAAAACATGTAACCACTTCTTTATATGTTGAGTTTCTATGAAGGCATGCTGAGTTCAGCATCCAGCCGTTTGTCAGGTGGTGACTATGTGTCTGCAGTCAGCTGTGCTCAGGACAAAGTTCACGGATACTGTTGCCAATATAAACAGTAGCTTCTCTCAAACCTGAATAACCACTTTTAATGTTCAGGCTTTTAAGGTTTGCTCTTGGGCCTCTTCCAATGCAACCAAAGGCCGTGTTTAAAAACTCAGGTGTTTCATTTTAGCATTTTGACTGTTCTGCTACAGAGAGAGAAAAAAACATTCTGCACTCTGTTTCAGAGCAAGGCAAAAAGCCACCAAGTGCACAAGGAGGACAGAAGCCTGGGGGGAAAGGACCCGATTCTGCTAAGAAAGACAAGCCGAAAGGACAGCCGCCGTCAGGGAAATCGGCCGGGCCCAACCCACGTCCTAGAAAAAATAAGTAGCTGTGAGGGTTGGAGTTCATCTGCAGAACCTGAAGGGACTGTTGGACCTACAAACAGTAACTCTGTTGTGATTGTTAATAAATTAAACTGTTTGCTTCATGTTTTGTTTGGGGTATTAAACTTAACCAGCCTTTAGTCCTTATTCAAATATAACTAGTTTTGTGACATTTTGGGACGACTTAAATGCCAATGAAAAGTTTAGGATTTAGGATTCTTCTAATAGGAACAGCTAGATTTTTATAAAAATGTTCCACCTCATCTCCTCCCTACTTTGGTCTTTATAAAGTTTACTTTAATATATATATTTTGCAAGTCTACAGTTAATTATATTCAAAACAAATGCAAGAAAAATGTTGTAGTCAAAATGTTGTAAACCTTTATATGGAGCAGAAGGGAAATAGATCCATGGATTATAATTTCAGTTAGTCAGATATGACTTGCTAAGTAATCCTTACTGACAGCATTTCTCATCTCATCCTAAGTGAGGTTATAAACTTTGCATGCACCTTAACTGTGCTGTTGTGTGGCGTCTGTGCGTATATCCTGCCACCTGCTTTATAATGCGAAGTGTCAATATTTAAAAGTTAGATAACATCACAGAAAACATGGAACACATTTTTAACTGTATATTGTGAGAACAAAGTTTAATTTCCTCTTCCAGAATGATGCATCCCAAACCGCTTTCCAAGCCCTTTTAAGACACCTTGTCATCTGAAATGTAAATACTGAATTGAATGAAAACACAGAAACACTTTGGGTATGTATGAAAATATTTATGGGAATGTCTTCAAAACATCACCTCTTTACATTCATCTCAATCAAAGTTGGTTCTTGTCACATTTTGTAAACAGCCAGTTTTTTTATGATTGTTGGCATTAAACACTTGTTTTCCTCCGAGCTCTGTTTCTTGGTAGTTTGTAGTAAACTGGGATCACACAAGTCTTCCTAAAGTTGCTGATTATCATTACAGTAGATTCTTATAAGCAATTTTGACAGCAGAAAAGGAAGTCATTGATTATACAAGTATTTCAAGTCATTTAGTGGAGTTTTTAAAGCTGAAGCTGCTTTTCTGGCGTTTTAGCTTTAAATCAATACTGTTTACAAGCCAGCTTAAAATCTCATAAATGCACAGGAGGGCAGTCTGCCCAAGCAATAACAATGCCAGGCCTGCAAGGAAATGTGTCAAATCAGCTTTGAAAATGGAAACTCAGACGGAGAATCATGCCATTTGAGCTTCATAAAAGCTGCTTCATCACAACAACAAAAAACGCATATTAAAAGGTAAAGCAGGTGTCGTCCAGCAAGGCATCATCATGGCTAGTTACTGGTCCTGTTCAACCTTAAAACCTGCTGCAGCGAACCTTTAACCAGACTTTTCCTGATATGGCTCGGAGCGCCAGGACTTCCGACAAACCACGAAGTGCAACAGCCTCGCCCGAGCAACACATGGACGTACAGATGCTGCAGCTACTGAACTAAGGCGGTCTGAAAAGCTCTACCTCTAAAAGTCTGCCCCCTTGTGGTGAGCACAGGTAAAACACGAGAAGCCGAAGGACTGCTTGCACAATGTAAAATCTCATCAGCAGGTTTAATAATTTATGGCAGTAACATGGATAGGAGCTATGTTTAAGTGCAACACAAAGTACGTAAACAGTTTGCAAAGATGAGTAAAGAAGTTTTTTTTTTTTACATGCTGGCAAAGTAGTTCCATATTGACTTGGCAGTGCTTTCATATTGACCCTCAACAAGTCGGTCCGTTTCCTGCAGGGACATCTGGTCAATCTGAATATTCGGCACACGGGAACGCTCCTCAAACTGCTCCAAAGATGCAAACTAAAGGAGCAGTGTCACATGATTAAACAGAGAGTCTCTTCCAAAGGTGAAAATTGTAACATTTCCAACTTGAGTATGCTTTATTGTGGTTTGATGTAATAGGCCAACAGAAAGCAGTACAAGTGTTTGAAGGCAAATGAAAATTATTCATGTTTTTCAATATTCTGGGAGCAACTTACTGCTCTGAGAAGTCACCTTGACTGTTGTGTTACGACAGATAGGCAGAGTTGCTTGGAAGAAGGATTGGGGTTAAATACAGGAGAGGCAGTGCCCAAAAGACTGGAAGCACAGCCCCTACTCAGGTTTATGAATGCTGGGAAATGCATTCCCAGCATTTTATATTTTCAGGAAAATTTTGAAAACTCTCCCACTTCCCTTCCATTTCATAGTTATGCTGGACTTCATGCTTGTCTATCACATTAAATCCCAATAAAACACACTGACGTTTCTCATTGTAACTTGACAAAATGTGGAAAGCTCCAAGGTGCAAGAATATGTCCGCAAGTTACTGAATCTTGGAGGTGACCGTGCTGTCACCTTCGTGGATCTTTTACTAAACGTTCAAAGTTTCAGCAACAAACACAATAGAGAGCTTTCTTTTGTGCTTGGTTTAGACCGTAAAACGTAAGATGAATCACTGAGAGTTGATGGCGTCTGACATCCCTTACACGACTCTTCCTTGTATCACTTCATGGCCTGCTGCAGGTTCAACATGGCTTTTAGAGGGCGTGGAGGATGAGTTAAATTTGGCTCACTAAAAGGAACACTCAGTTTTAAATATAGCAGAATAAATACAGCACAGTCATCTCTAGACTCTATAATCTACATGGCACGAGGGATCAGTGCAAATAAACAGAGAGCTTTCCTTAACATATTCGCCGCCACCTGCCTGCTCCAGATGGTAAATGCCCGAGCTCTCAGCTGCAACAAATGACGGTTCAAAGATAAAGGACAAAGAACACAAAACGAGGATTCAAAACTGTGACTCAGTGCAAGAAGTGGAGACAAACTCAAGCAGACAGTGGACCAGTGAAGTCGGACTATAAAACAGAAACCATGATAAGAGGCGTTTCAGGATCACGTGACACCTGAGGCGCATCACGCTTGCACAGTAGTCAACCACGGGGGTCTGGGGGAGTCATGAGGGGCCGGGCTCTCCGGCTCGGAGGCGCTGGACTCGTCATCGTCATCGTCTGTCTGCTCTGTGCTGTGGTACAGCATGAAGCTCTGGGTCTTATGGGTGATGGTGATGGTGCAGGGCCCCTGAGCCCAAGGCTCCCCGTCCACCTGCATGGGCATGGTGGAGCTCTTCAGAACCAGCTGGAGGTTGAAAATCCCACATGTTAGAATATCACACGCCACTGATCCACAAGGAAGTTTTAGCGCATAATACATATCTTTCAGTAAATAATCCTGAGGAAAATGTATATATGCAGTCCATAACTGATAGGAAGTATAGCTACTAAAAAAATTACGAATATGGTAAGGGTGTGCTGATTTATTGGTGCCGATTTTCTTAATTTTGGGAGATCGGTGATCGGCAGATACTTGCATGTGAAGCCGATCTTATCTATCTCAGCAAAGGTCCAAAAATCAAACACTGTCCACTTCTGCTCTCCTGTGAGAGAAGTTTGACTGACAGACCAGCCCACCAGGTCATGTCTGCACGTTTGCAGCAACAATAGTCACCCCAGCCAACTCAGTGTCTTTCTTGCTGGTATTTCAGACAAAAAGAACTTGTATCAAAAGATTGGAAATTGGCGATCAGAAAACTGCAATGGGTGTAGTTTTCTGCACTTATTATGTAGTTCCATAAAATAAAGAACATATTCAGAAAGGTATAAAAATGAATCATTTCAAGATTTTTTCTTTACATTTTGCCAATTAAATAATTAAATTGATAACTACTTTGGTTAGAAATCTGGGATTTTTTTTGTAACTTATTGATGGAGTAAAATATTCTAGACAATAAATACAGTTTATTATTATCACTAGACATAAAAATAAAAGTCCTTCTCTAAAAATGCCCCTAAATACAAATAAGGCCTCGTTCAGACCAGGTAAGAAAACGCATAATAGCTGTCCCAGACACAAGTAGGCCATTCACACCTGCATTTAAATCCACCCTGAGCAACTAGATGAGTTACCTGTTATACATGCAAAGACACATCAGATGAGCAACAAACAGAATGCTTGACGCATGATTCTAGTGACATCCAGTCACTAGAACCGTGTGTATAGAGGGAGAAGGGTATGCTCTCACCCTGACAGTGTGTGCCTGTCCCAGTCGCACAGGGTTGGCCAACTTGACCTGGATCTGAGCGCAGTGGAAAGAACCGAACACACCCACAACCTCCAGCAGCCCGTCGTCCAGCCTGCGGGTTCAAGGCATCGGCATGAGCCCCCCTCGAAAATTTGATTTCTTCTCCTTACATTTTCACACCCGAGCAGGTCTCACCGAGTCGGGGGGCAGGGTTCGTCTCCCATCCCCTCCCAGAGCCGGCAGCCTCCTCCCCAGTAGCCGATGTTGCAAACGATGATGCCCTCCAGGCTGGGCAGCGCCACCCTCTCCCCGTCCAGCTCCAGCTGCGGTGGTAAAATGATGGCTCCATAATTAACACTTTGGTTCTATCTTTGTTTGGTAAAGATATCAAATTATTTAAGCGTTTACTTTTAAATAACAATCTTCACCATTTAAGGTGAGAGAGTTCAACATCTTCAGTAATCTGTACCATAATCTGGGGATGAACTCATATTTAATACAGAGATGATTCATAGATGGATCAATCCTGAGCGTTTTGGTTTATTTCTTATAAAGCTGCGGTTGGTTACAGATTACAGCTGCAGGAGGGTTAGTTTAAACCCGGGCTGATGTCATTTAAATATCAGTGAGTTTTGTCTTAGTAAAACTAATCAAAATGATTTTTTTGAGTGCATGCCAAGCATGATGTCCAAAAGGTATTGTAACCTTCCACATTTATAGTGCCATCATATCTGTAGAGGTCCAAGATTTCCAAGGAGAAATGGAAGATTTTGGAGTTGTTCTCGGAATTGGCAAAGTTTAGATTGGTTGATTTCCTGACACAAACGTGGCTTTTCATAGTCCCTAAATTTTCAATCAGGTTGAGGTTGAAGCCATTCCAGTAAACTGTGCAACCAAATCATTTCAGTGTTGTCAAAACCGAACCGTAGCGGAGTCTTTTCAGTTAAAAGGCGCTTCCCTGCACTTAGTAAAGCTTTAGTTGTATATGTGCATTAAATTTAGATGCAATGCGGATTATTTTTAAAGATTTGAACCCAAAGATTGTCTTTACAAATCATTTGTGTCATTTGTTATATAAAATTCCTCCTTTAAAATACTGTGGCTTAAATAAATCCTAAAAGGTTAACATTTAAACTGCAGCTGTAGTTCAGTAAGACTGACTGAGGTGGTTGTTTTTGCCCAGTTGCCAGGGTTGCATGACGACATTTGCTACCTGTAGGTTTAATCTATTTTGTTAGCTTCACTACTTTTGATTTTAATTATCTGCAAATCACAGACTGTGTCCATCCATTTAGCTTTTTATTACAACTCTGCCATGAAAATGGAGCCTTTAACTCATCTAACTGCATGCATTAGTAAATTAATTTATTGGCTTAGTTCCACTTTGCATAAAAGAAGATGACAGTAGCCTGGGTCAGCTGAAGCTTGCTGCTTTTTGCTTCATTAGGAGAGTTTATATTGTGCTCCTTTCAGCAGCTTTATTGGCTAAAATAAAAACAGACCAGGTACAATCAACAATGGCAAAGCTTACCATACCTCAATCCTTTTATCCAGATCTTTACATTCCTGCACTAAACAATCTTTGGTGCCATACAGGAAGTACACGGCCTGAGGGAGGACAAATAAAAACAAAGCCACCAAATTTACAACCAGTAGCTGTGTATTCATATAAAAATACAAGTGTGGTCACGTTTGAACGGGATTTGCGTATTCAAACGAGGCGCTGCTACCTTGTTTATGATGCGGCTGGAGAAGAATGAGGGTGTTTTCTCACGGTGGGCGTGGAAGTTGAGCGCCATCAGAGCATCCGGCCCCACAGAGAAGTAGTTGTTCATGGACAGAATCTGGAGGGGGGGACGAGTTCACCGGGTCAGCTTTGGCTTGTAAACATATTTGCGCAGAAATACAAAGCCGTGTGTTTGAAAAACATGTGTACGTATATCACCTTTGGTTTCCGAAAGTAGACCCCCTTTGAAGCTACTTGGACCTTCCATCTGAAAATTGTTATTGTGCAGATCAGCAGCGTTGAAACAACCAAGAAGCGTATCCACACTCATGTTCAAACTGTTTAATAAAAAATAAAAAATTAAAAACATGTAGTTCTGAACTCCCACCTGTCCATTTTGACCACTTCTGCGTCCAGAACGTTACGGAGAACCTGCTCCACTGGGATCTCCCCGGCGTACCCGGCTCCCCAGCCCAGAGTGTTGGAAAGGTCATTTCCTGTCCCCAGAGGAAGGATGGTCACCCTGGGGATAAACTGATCTTGGTCCTGTAATAAAAAATAGAAATAAACACATGGTGACATATGCTGCTTTCAAAAGAAATGCTCAATTCGTAACATTTTAACCACAAACATTTTAGTTTTATTTAGATTTCATATGCTAGATCATCACAAAGTAGTGCATTACCATGGTTTTGCCCTTTCTTTCTTTTCTTTTTAAATTGTACCTTTCTCGTTCATTTTCCTTCCAAGGAGCCAGACTTCCTTTGGTTTTTCAGGATTTCTGAAAAGCTCTGGACTTCATCAAAGCTGAACAAAATCTCATCATCGTACCTTGAGCTTCATTGCATCTATTGCATCCAGGACCCAGCCCACAGTGCCATCACCTCCACACACCAGCACCCGGACCCTGCCCGGGGGCAGCAGGGTGCACAGCTGGAGGGCTTTGGAAGGAGTCAGCTCAGAAAGGTCAAACACCTGGGAAAAGGACGGAGCCGTTCTGATCAAAGCGCACCTGAAGTCGGTCTGACACGACAACGATTTTTGCTGGACGGTAAACTGTCCCAGTAAATATTGGGATGAAAGTTAATGCTTTTTACAGACAATTTTTAAGCAATACATTAATAATGGCTCAATAATGAACGTTTGCTCTCTTAAAAAACGATGAGCTTTTTAATTTTGTAAAGAACACTTCAGACTGGAACTGGAATATACATCAAATAGAAAAAATAAAACACGAGAATCAAAAACAACTATTAAACCAAAAATAACAAAAAAAAAAAACGCTTAAAACCGAAGCCATAAATAAAATGGGTTATAAAGTCTGTAAACAAAAATATCAATAATCAGAATGGAAATTACCGAGCTCATTTTAATTTATCACGTGATTCATTGATTAAATGCTTATTACGACAGGCTTAACCTGAATTAAGGCAGGAGCTGACCTGCACAGGGTTGAGGAGCGTTCGAAACTCTCCCAGCAGAGCCTCCCCCATGTTGTTGCCGCTCCGTGTGTTGGCCAACACCAACACAGGAGTCCAGCTACTGCCACAGGAAGCCCCCAGCTGCACGAAAAAAAAAAACAAAAACAGCTAGGTGATATTCACTTTCTCCACCGCTCTAGGAAAAGGAAGCGACTCAGGAGATCCACGTCACATGCGTCGCACCTTGGTGAACTCGTCAGGGTGCCGGCGGCGCAGCTTGTTGACAAGGTAGAGGTAGTGAGGAGGGATGATGAGGCTGTGGAACTCGCCCAGGTCACACGTTTCTGCGTCCGCTAAGCCGTCCATGCAGTCGTCGTGGACTGTGGTCTGACACCAGACACACCTGAAAAGGAGGCGCCGAGGGAGACGCACCATGACAGTGGGGAGTTGAGAAGAGCAACATCAAGCCTGCACACGTTTGACAACAGCAGCAGTTCGTCAGACGGGAAGGTAGAGGGAGCGGTTCTAATCGATCCGATTCTGACTTCAGACTTACCTCTTCAAATGACCAACTTTTCTATATTACGTGTTGTTTGTGCATAACCTAATCTTGCTGTTTAAATTCTTCCAAATGCACTTTTTTTGAAAGTTAAGCAGACATTGTACTAGAAATAAGGTGGAACATCTTTCCATAGTTAAACCGTGTTTGTTCTCTGGCTGTCAGACGAGTTCTGTCAACATCCCAGGATTAGATGAAACCCAGACGTCAGAGAAGCTCGAAAGTATAAACGGTGAAGTTGCAGCTTCACACACAGCATTGGTAAAAAAAAAGTAATGAATATCTTGGAACATAAAGCTTTCAACTATGAATACAAAATGTAGAAATATCTCTGCAATATCAGGCAAAACCTGAAGGAAATATTGGTTATGTATTCATAGGAAAGACCAAAAAGACAAAAAAAAAATGTCTAGTTTATAATAGCATTCTACAAGAAACATTTTGTTATTATAGCATGTCTATCATTATCAATAATCTTGTTTTTGCTTCATTTTGTCGACGGTTTAACGTGAGGCTACAACATTCCAATTTGTTTGAGAAGTAGAATTTAAATCCCATTTTCCAAAAAAATATGTAGAAAATTCCTAAACTTGTAACTTTTTGGAGTAGTTTTGCTGGGATCGATTTTTACCGCACTAGTACCGATTTGACACCGATAACGACTTTGAATGGTTATCGATATTTTTGGAACATTTGCCAATCTTAATGGACTGAAAGATTGGCATTAATTAATGTGCATGTGTAGCTTTTTTTTTTTTTAATGCGCGTATATAGATAACGTTTTACTCATTATCTGTATGTTTCATCTAAAACCTTAAAAGGTTGATCCTTGATGAAGTCACAGTGACGTGTTTAATGTACTTGTTCGATCACGTCTGACGTCTGTGGTACCTGAAGTCGCAGAGCTTAGGCTGAGTCCCACACTGCTGCTTGCACACGGCACAGTAACTAGCCAGCGGCACGTTTCCGCGGACCCAGCGGTGCTCCGTGGATCTGTCAGGGCGAGACGGGGCCATGATCTCTTTGCAGGGGAGGCTCCTGTCGGCCCGGCGCAGGCACTGCTCGTCGGCGCACACGCCGCAGCAGTCGCAGAAGGCTCCGTGCAGGATGTGCTGCGAGCAGACGCAGCAGTAGGTGGGCTTGTTGAAGAGGTCCGTGTAGTGCCAGCCGTGCTTGCTCTTCCTGAAGAACTCCTTCATGTAGGTCTTCCTCTTGGAGCGCTGCGCGCTGCACCACAGCGTCAGGATGACCGGGACGATGACGGCCAGAGAGGTCCAGAACAGCAGCGTCCACTCCTCCCGGGAGCCGCAGTCCTCCCTCGCCTCGCCCCTCTCCTGGCACATCGCTGCCGCGGTCCGGACACGAGCGACGGGCTTTCAAGGAGCGCAAGCGGGAGACGAGAAGCCCAGAGTCACCACCAAGCGACGACTCCCCGCCACGCTCATGTTCACTGGCATCAACAGGATGCTGCTTTGTAGTTGAAGATGGAAAAACTACGAACAGGAAGAGGACGGCATCACGTCGAAACACGAAGTTGTTACGCTGACGTAACTCCTGCAAAGAGTGTTTACACGCGAAGATAGTTCACCCCTACAAATTCAATTTTATTACAATAAATTGCAACGTTACGTTTCCTGTCAGTACTATTAAAATATTATGATTATTAGTAAACTCTTAAAAGCCATTTTTTTAAACCTTACTTTCGGTGATTGTTTAATAATGTTTTATGTATATATAGATTTGGTAAATGAAGGCTGCAGACCTATGCAGCCTTCATTCAGCGTGAAAAATAATGGGGAAATATTAAAAAAAATATATAAATATTTTTGAACAATTGGGGTGTCTTTGTTGTTTTTATTTACAAGATATTGACCACAATAAAAATATTTGAGGTGATGCATTGAAACGAAATAAGGAAAACCAGATTAAAATACATGTTCGTAGTTTTCTATTCTATTCTGTCCATCAATTTGAGCGAACAAAGACGTAATCATAGGCCTCATCTCATATTTAATAAATTATCTTTGGTGCGCTTTCCTCAGGTCAAGCTTACGCATGCGCTGTGGTGAGATCCCGTGGCACAGCGACACATTCACACAATCGGGGGATAACATCTGCGGTCTCCTGCTTCCCCGGAATTAATTAGGGCAAAGTGGTTATTAAACTACCCACGCTTCTAGAAACACAATGATGAGATGTGGAAACGGAAGTGATGGAATAAAAAGACGTGTTCCGGAGTGCTCTCTACATTCTTGTTTGGCACACACAACAAAAGAAATCGCATAGAAATATTTTTATTTTGCATTTGTTTAAAATACCAACCCAGTTTTAACGAGCTATGGAGGTAGTATTTCTCCTCAGATGGTATCTCGTATAAATCATTTCATAAATCAAATACATTCTCAGGAAAATGCATCAAGTTCCTCTGTACGCAGCAGCTAAAATAACCCATTGGTGTGTGTGTTATCACTGCCATCTAGTGGATACTCCTCGACATGCATACGATTCGCCACTCCCCTAATAAAACGACATGTTTTTCTGAGGAGTTTTCTCACTTCCAGTATTTTTATTAAATCGGTGTGTTATATTATTTACTTGACTTGCTGAAATTTGTTTAAGCGATGTTTTTATTAACCCAATCCTGAATTTCACTTAGCAAAAGTCATGTACCACAACTCATTTCTTTGCAGTTTTGCCATCCTGTCCAATTTGTGCTACAAAAAAGTTGAAAGAAGAAATAACTGTTAAAATAAAGCTTTTACAGCAGCAAAGATAATATAACAGAGATGCAATAAGGGTCATATGTAGCTGGACAATGGACTTTATTAGGTCAAATTTGCCTGTTCTGGGTTGGACCCTCTTTTTCAAACAGAGCTGCCTTAATTCTTCATGATGTAGTTTGGTAAGGTGTTGTAAACATACCTCATACATTTGCATCCATATTGATTAAAAAGTTATGCAATTGCTGCAGATTTTGGTGTACATGCATGATGTTAACTAAGTCCTCTTCTTTCCCCATTCTAAAGCAACATTATCGTTTCTGCAAGTCGTCTTTGCCACTTTCAACAGATGAACCTAATAAAGTGACTGCAGACTGGCAACCTGTTATTGACAGAGCCCGAGTTAGTAAAGGTCACAATGACAAACGAGAAAAGGAAGAGTGGATTTATATGTAACTGATATGATTTAAATTTAGGGAAGAGGTACAGATCTAAACTTTGCTGAAATTTTGTGAAATAAATACAAATAAATGAAAAAATGTTAACAATTAAAAAAAACATGGTATATTTCTCAAAACCTATAGCCTGCTTGTCTGAAAATAAATACAGTTGAAACAAGAAATTTATATTCACTGAATAAAAAGACATACACATTTTTTTTCTCACTTTCTTCAAATTCGGAAATTTATATGCATTTGGTCATGTAAACATGTAAACTCCTTCCTCGCCTACAAACTTCTTCCAAGTTTGTGGGCGAGGAGAAGGGGGAGGAAGACAGGGAGGAGAAATGTCCCCCCTTCACACCTTCTGAGCTGCAGTGTGGAGCTAAGAGCTGTGAAGACTCAGGCAGGAAAGATGAAGAAGGAGCTAGTGGTGTTTCTGCTTTGCCTGGTCCTGCTGGCCACTGAAACAGGTAGGATTGCATCTGGGAATAAAGCTGAAGGTAAAACAAGAGACACAGAGAAAAGCAGAGAGACATTAGCACTATTTAATATACTTATTGTGTGTCTTAACTGTGTTTTTTTATTCCAGCAACTGGGAAGCTTTTTAATACAGATTGCGAAGAAAAAACTTATTATTTTTACAAGACTGTTTATTTTTGAAGACAGATGGAATTAGTAACAACATATTTTTTTTTATTTTTGCTAAAATAAACAAGGCTAGTTATTTTATTATCCAAAGCATGTTGCTTTTGCTTCCTTGAAGATCACTAAAAGTCCTGGATTTCAAATTGTGATTTTTTTAACGTCCATATTTCTGGATGAGAAAATTGCCACGTATTGCTGTGAGGCCCCAGCCGCAGCAGAACCTGCAGCTTCACCACCAGACGGGGCCCCGATGTTGACAGAAGTAGGTACCGTACCCCTGCAGCTCGCTCATGAGCCAGAGGAAGACAGAGCCTCCCCGACTGCATGCTGGGGTCACGTGCTGCTGGGAGTCCCTCTCCAGGGAGTGTGAAGGATGAATGAGCACTTTGTTACCTACCCGGCCTCCAAACACAGCCCTAGGTTCAGAAAGAGAGAGAGAGGGGACAGAGAGTCCTCATTCTGCAGAGACCAGTGTTTACAGAAGCAGCTCCCCTGGGATTGGCTGTGGGGGTAAAAAAAAAAAAAAACAACAAAAAAAAACAGCCTCACATCAGCGCATAGAGCTAAATAGCTCTGTCTGTAGGCTGCCCTGGTTGAGGAAGGATGCTGTTCTGATTAGCTAATACCCAGCTGTGACATGTTTATGGAAAGACAAACAAAAAACAGGCTGAGGTTAAACTGCGAGCTGAGAATACCAAGAGGAAGCACTCTGACTCACATCCACACAGCCAGGAGCTGAAAAACTGCAGTCCTGTTTGGAAATCGCTTCAGCTCTGGCTGAAGCGATTTCAGCTCTGGGGTGGGGGGGTTGGCTGAGTGTATCACAAGACAATAAACTGTGCAGACAAACTGTTTGTTTCCTCCTCAGTTGCCAATCCTATCATCGGGGAGAGGTTTGCCAAGCAACTTCTTCGCAGCAAGAGGCAGGACAGGCTGGCGAAGGCCGGCCACCCCGATGAACCAATGAGGGTAAGGCGAAAAACAAGAAGGACCCAGTCATAAAATATCTCACATTACAGAGTATATTTCACTCGGTGTCATATCTAACATATTTTTTTACAACTTAGGCTTTATTTTATTGAGTGGATCAGAGCATCTAAAACTTGTAAATCAGTAATCAGTCGCTTTCCTTTAGTATGGGCTATTTAGTTTCTGTGACACTGAGGTGGGTCAGTTTCTTGTATTTTGTTCTTCAAAATGGGAAAGACAAGTGAACATGATATTCAGAAAAAGAGAATGAGTGAAATTACTTCACAAAAATAACTTCTCGTTTAAACTTCTTCATGTAGAGGGTCAGATGAATATATAGTAATTTCAAACAACTAGAATTGGATGAGGATGCACCTTCATCTTGGCACCAGGTAGAGTAAGGAGAACGGCAAGAGACATAAAAAAAAAAAAAAAAGCTTCAAAGCTACTGGGAACTGCAGAACTGTGGATGGTGGGAAAGAAAAAGCTGTTCAGCTGTGAGGTTGTGTTTGCAGAATAAATCACAGAGGACTGAAATGTTCCCATCAGACTAAACGAAGAGAAGGAACCATGAAAGAAGACCCAGGACTATGGAGAACCCAGAGAGAAAATTAAGAATACTGAAAGATCCCTCTCTCAGTATGTCCCAACATTGTTGTAGGAGAAAGCTATGTGTTATCCTATTTGCAAAACAGATTTTATTGAAATGTTGTTATTGTGAACCCCCCCCAAACCCTAACTGAATAAACATGCTCAACTTAAAGGATGGATTCTCTATGATTTCTAATGTAGAAATTTGCTTCCTGGTCTTTTTTTCCTCACATCTCACGAAGAAAGCCAGTAATTGTAGAAACTGCTGTGTAAGCCCATGTTTTACACAAATGCATGAACCGTTTATAAAACCTTAATTTAACTAAATTACACTGAACTGTAGTTTACTACTTAGAATAGTAATAATAATAAAAAAATCACAGATAAATAAAGACAACTCATAAAATGGGTGATGTGACTTATTGCCCAGGGCGGCACAGGCTGTGTGGGTGGTCCAAGCTTATTGATTTTTGCATGTCCAGTGAATGTGGAATGTGTTTTTCCCCCAGTGTTGTGCACAGTGTAAACACTGTCACAAAAACACACCGTTCACGGAAAAAGTCTATTTACACTGAAAATAGTGTCAGACGGGAAATATCTGAAATTAATATTGAACATATAAAGACCTCTGTGTTTATATGATTACAAATTTGTGTTGTGCAGAACTGGCTTTCTTGAGGGAGTTTATATTTAATTTGTTTGTCTGTGCGGGAGCAGGAAAAGGAAAAAGTCAACGACGGGATGCAGAAAGGCATCCAGGGAGTAGTTCTAGCAAAAAGTGCCACTGGCCATGCTTCTGCTTTTCAGCTTCGGTTCTAAACAGTAAATAAATGCAAAACATAGAGGCTTTAAATGTAATGCGATGTGTGCATTTGCAGTAAACCGCATCAGTACTTACAAACTAAATCTCTGTTAGAAACTAAGGCTGGATTGTACTAAAGTTTCTACTCTGAGTGGATGTGAATGTGAAACAGCGTTTTGTGCATTAGGTTGCTGTGAGCTGTGAAAGTGAATCATCGTGTTTGTTTGGAAACTTTGGATTATGGCCATGTTTATTTCTGGAAGCAGTGAAATATCAGTTTGAGTTTTTCTGCCCCATCCTGTTACTGGATGCCAGTTTGAGATTAGACTTCACTTTCAAGAAATTATGGCAGTTTTTTTCTTCTATATTATTTTAATGGGGTCGCTTTCACTGTTTCCACCGTGGAAAACAGTTCAACTTTCATTTATTGTGTTCATAGGTTCGATAATGTCATAATTACTATAAGGAGACCAGGGGTTATTATTAACTGTCTACAGCAGTTTACTTTCATAGGAAGGCCTATCGTGTTTCTGTTACTTGTGTAGTATTTTTGCAAAACTGTTAAAATAATTTTAAAAAAATCTGTTGGTAAAATACAGCTCAATAAACTCACATAAGTCATGCTTTTCTGCACTCATCTCTCTAGTTCCATTTCCAAGTTGAACTGCAGCTGAATCAGCGGGGTTTCACTCTGACTCTGCGATCCTCCCTGTAAAGTGTCAATTTAACAAACTGTGAAAACGAGCAGTAACACCCGTCAGCTCAGAGGGCTACTTCCAGCTTATTTTCCACATGTCTCCACAGGAGCATTTGCTCCGCATGCAGGCGCTGGACCAGAGGGCCCAGGAGACCAACATGGAGTACTGGCTGAACCCCCACTGCCCCCCGCGCTGCGACAGGAACTACGGACACCCGGTCTGAGCACCAAGGTCTCCACCAGTCTTTTCACATTCACTTTTCGGATCCAATCCGCGCGCGCGCGTGCGCGCGCTGCTAAATTCTCTAATAAAATCAAAGCTTTGCACTCACAATTTACAGGCCTTCATTGCCTACTCCAGTGTTTCCCAACCCTCCAAGGCACACTGCCCTGCAGGTTTTAGGTGTTACCTTGCTTTAGCACAGGTGATTTCAATTGACAAGTGTTTGCTGAACTGCAATCAGCTGAATCAGGCGTATTAAAGCAGAGAACTATCTAAAACATGCAGCGCAGTGTGCCTCGAGGACCAGGGTTGGGAAGCACTGGACCATTTTAATGAAGTCCTTACGAGGCCACATCAGAGCTTATAGTCCCTGGGTCAAATAGTCAAATTATCCTCTTCTTCGTGGACTTTCTTGCATACCAACAAGGTATTCGTGACGTTTGTATTTATTTTTCAAATCTATTACTGTTTTTTTTTTTTTTCCATTTGTAGTTGCGTTTATGGCTCAGCTCAGTACAGACGAACGTTTGTCTGGTCTAGTTTGGAAATAAAGTCCCGCGTGACTGCTTTCTATTGAACCTGCATGCTGAAGCGCTGACGGTGATAAGAAGCTGCTTCTTTCTCCAAACAGCTGCTGAAGTAAAAACAAAACACACGAGTCGTCATCAGGCTGTCACATTACGTCACGAATTAATTTGCTTATTTTTGCGTTAATCACGCACGATCTTATGTTTATTTATTTTTTTTCCTCTCTGCTTGCAGAAAACGACCAGGAACGACGGGACACGAATTTCACGAAGGGATCTTAAAAAAAAAAAAAAAAACCCGAAAAAGCAAAAACTGTTCTTTCTATTATTGTCCTTCAAACTCCAGATGAAGACGAACTAATACAAAATATTTTCTAATGTAGAAGAGTATAGTTCACGTATTTTTCTAGTTGTAGATTTTTTTTCTGAGTAACAATGGACAGCAAAATTAAATAAAATAAAACGACGAATAAATACCCGTGTTCAAACCCTTTTTTACCATTTTATATATATATATATATATATATATATTTACAAATCAAACCATATATTTTTTATGAATAGATAGCGCAGGGTAAAGCGGTACGCAGTCGATACGGAATTCGGGACGTTAGTGTCTTGTGGCTCTACTAAAATAAATTAAAAAAACTATATATACCGCATACATGCACTGCACACAGTCTGAGATGTAACAGAAACGTTTTGTGAAAACACTTAAATGGCCCATTGAATTTTGTGTTTAAGAAAATACACAAAAGCAGACAACTTAAAGTGATGCGAATGATTTAAATAAATACGACGGGAATGTGCAGGTTAAAACTGATCTTCAGTTTAAGAAGCCTAAAATAAAGCTCAACTTTCTATCGTTGGTTTGATTAAATCTAACTTGGCCTTAGGAAAGCAATAAGAATTTATTAAGACATTTATGACCATTTCAATTTCAGGAGACTTAGGGCCTTGGCACCTCTATATTTATTTGTTTGGAAGGAGAGAAAAAAAAAAAACAATCCATAATCCTGATAGCTTGGAAGAAGATAATAGGACTGGAACAAAAACCAGACCATAATACTCAAAGATATGAGAAACTCAACTGATTTATTGAAAAGCATCTAAAAAGCATTCTGACAACTTTCTGTTATGGCAAACATATCTATGAAAAATGTAAAATAATGTATAGTCTTGGGAAAGAAAATTGATAAATGCACCTCTATCAATTTGAAGGAAAACAAAAGTTTAATTTTTAATTTTTTTTTTTTAGAAATACAAGACATTACAAAACTCTTTAGGACAACAAAACATTTTTTTTAATACTTCTGTATTCAAAGTGCTCCAGTTTTTTTTTTTTTGTTGTTCTTTTTTTCCCCAGATATACTGTTAGGATAACCAGTTCAAATAATAGATTAAATATAGGACATGGGCATCTTTTTGTTTTGAACTCAGCTTGGAGGTGGAAAAAATACATTCTAGCTGGAAACAGTGAAATTTAGGAGCTCTGTACAGAAAGCAGCATTCTGCTGCAAAGGAAACATCACATTCACCAACACCTCAGGTAAAACGGACTTCATATCATTTGGTCAAAACATTAAATATATGCCAGACTTTTATATATATATATATATATATATGTATATATACATACATATGAACATTATTATGCAATACTCCTTTATACATTATGTACAAAAACAGCTTTGCTTAAATATCCCATAAATCTCCAGAATCATCTTTTGTCCTTGAAGAAGCCCTTGGAGGTGCTGCTCTCCTTGATGGTGACAGTCAGGAAGTTGGCGGTCACGTCCGTCACCAGCACCTTCTCCACGTTGCTGAGGCACGGCCTCCAGGCCGCTTGGTCCTGGCTGTCATCGAACCTGGTCGGAGACTGCCTGTCCAGAAAGTAAGGCTTTTCCATCGGCGGGAACTCAGTGGGTCGGCCGCGACTCGCTTTGTGGTGGTGCTTGAAGTGCGCCGCCAGCAGGTAGCTGGAGCCGTCTTTAGTCCTGTGTGGCTCCATGCTGCGGTGAGAGTGGAGCTGCTTGTGGGAAGTCCCGCGGGAGACTTTCTGTGTGTGGTGATGATGATGGTAATAGTGGTGGTGATGGTGGTGTTTATGGTTCTCCGAGTGTCTGTGAGCCAGTTTCTGCAACCTCATCTCCTCATCTCCCTGGAACTTGGACAGTTTGTGAGGACTGTGTCTTTCCTCCTCCTCCTCTTCCTCTTCCTCCTCACCCTCATCCTCCTCCTCATCCTCATCCTCATCCTCCATTCCTCTCTTGTGTGGCTCGGAGACGACCGGGCTGAAGTCGTCATCTACAAAACGGGGCTTTGGCTTCGGCCCCCTTTTTTTGGGTGTTTGGACAGTGCCATCTTTATCAGTTTGTTGAAGGGAAGATCGCTGGTGCTCGTGGAGACTCAGTTCAGAAGGTCGCATGCGCATGCTTTCTCCACGGTTGACAGCGCTCGGTGGGAAGATGGTGGGAACGACAGCCCTCAGGCCTTCTCTAGCCCTGGGGGTGAAGACCGGCTCGGGGGTTGGGTACGAAATGTGCATCCCTCGGACTGCTTCGCTCCTGAACTCATAAGACTTGGTTTTACCTTTAGCCTGGGCCTAGAAGAAAATATTAAAAAAGCATCTTAAAGTTACACAAAAAAGAATTTTTTTTTTTTTTGTAATTCAACGACATAACAATAATGTTGGTGTTTATAAAGGAAATCTTCAAATGTCAAGGTACTTTTCTATCATATCCCACTGTGATATCACAAGATACAGAATCATCAGCTCTGAGACAAACATATTTTCTGTTTAGAGTAAATCGCGGATTAAATCAAAGCAAGTGCAACAAAAGCTTTTCTTACAAATTATTAAGCAAGCATTTTTTTTTCCAGTTGCCATGACAGCAAGCTGCTACGTTTTGACTAGTTTCACAAAGTATAATTTCCAGCTTTCGCATCATTGACAGACTAGAAACATTTTAGGAGCATTTTAACTACTGATAAGTAATTCAGAAACTAACAGCTTTTTTAGTCGGTTTATAGCAAGAATGCAACAGTTAGACTGACCCTTCCTCTTAAAAATGAATAACTAAAATGAGTTTTAAAAAAAACAACACTCATATAGTTAATCTAATGTGAACAAATATTAGGCTTTATAGTCAAGAAATAGTTAAAAAATTTCTTCTTAAGCGTAAGAGAAAATAAACTGACTGAAAAGCTTGAATTAATTTTGTATTTGTAGATTACAAAAGAAATAAAGGGAAATCCAGTTGGAACATTTCAACCTTGTGCTAAGACTGATAGAATTACAACAGAAATTACAACAAAATAAATAAATAAAATGAGTACTTCATCCCAATTCCAACTGACTTAATAAAATTAAGCCGTTACTGGTCCTCTAGCTGTAAACCAGTCAGTGCTGTATGTAGAAATAATCAAGGATAATAAATATAAAATTGAGGTCGAAGGTGCTGTGGTGGTTGAACCTCCAAAAGAAATTCTGCTTATTTATATGAATTACCATTACTTCTATTTCTGCTGCAAAAAGATACTTTAAACAGGGAACAAAAATTTATGTCTCAGCAGACAACAGAGAACAAGAACACTATTTCCAATACCAACAGTCACAAATATGGAATTGTTAACATATACATGGTCAAACAAAGTTATTATCCCCTTCTTTTTTGCATCTTTTGTTCGTTCTTACCAAACAACCCCCCCCAAAAAACAAACATAAAGACAAAGTCAACATGAGAAAGCCAAAAAAAACTGGTAAGAACAAAAGGCCATTATAAATTCACCTTAAGTAAAAACGTCTTTGGTTTCGGTCCCCTCTTTTTGGGCCCATACAGCTCTCGTTCACGCTCTCTGCGGAAAGAAAACACCGACAGACATCCATAATGAAGTGTCATGGGAGCAAAGTGCACGGAGCATACTGTCTGCATATATTATGTTCACTGGTTATATCCAGAAATACTATCATAAGTTGTAATATTATAATTACCTCTGTTCGAAAGCGGCAAACAAACGGGAGTCCAAAATGTTCTCCTCTGGCTCCCAAGTGCTGTATCTGCGGAGCAGAGCATTAAATCAGACTGACAGCTCCGTGAGCGGACTCGTTAGCCCCAGAGCTAAAGCCCATCGAGTTGATTTTAATCCCGCTAGCTTCGGCGAGCTAACCACGGTCAGTGCCCAGGGAGCTCTGCAGCGGCTCGAAAACGTGTATAAGAAGCGGTGTAGCGATACTTACTTGGGCGACCATCCCTTCCATTTCACCAGGTACTCAATCCGACCCTGCATGCCATCAGAAACAGAGCAGGACTCGGTTAGCTTGCAGGAGCAACCGCAATGTTACACTACGCTGATGTTAAAGCTGTATTCTGCTCTCCAGCAGAGCAGAGCAGAGCAGATATGCCTCCCTCCTACCTTCCTTATCCTCCGCTTGATGATAGACTCGGCCGCGAATACCCTCTCCCCGACGGCAGACAGCTCCATGTTTACTCCAGTGCTACCTACCGTTAGCCTGATGGGCGCTAGTTGAGCAGATATTCCCCCTCCTCTCACTGCACTTCACTCCCCTCCCTCCTCCAGAATTCCCGACAGACCATAATAGTACCGAACAGAATGGACGTCAGCACATTTTTTTATAACGTTGCTAAGGAACCGCCGTCGGAGGAACCACGAGCTGAATGGCCATTGGCTCAGCCGTTGCTACGTGAATAGGGTTTCTAAGTGGAGGAGGAGCCGGGCTGTTTTTTTTCTGGAGTAAAATGGTGGCCTATTTTTTTTTTTATCCGCGCAGCGAATGAATCGTCTCGCTAAACTTATGTAATGCCAACAATTAAAATAAATAAATAAATAAATAAATTAATTAATAAATAAATAAATTAATTAATTAAAAAAGAATTAAAGAAAAATGTCAATAAGCATGGACGTGATGGTATTGTAAAAAAAAAAAACAAACAAAAAAAAACACAACAAAACAAACAGGCAAAAAAAAAACCTAAGAAAAAAAATGGCAGAAACTGAATACGTGTCTGCTACGTGTTTAATACAAATGTTAGACATTTTGACAGTAAGAACCCATTTATTTATTTAGTTTAGAAGATTATCTGTATAGCTTAACCGCAGTACCTCTGGAAATATGTTTGCAAATGTAACCTATAGTGCAACATTTGCATCTTTATTATTATAATTAATAATTTGCATTTACTATGAACACACTATTTTATATCTAAACATATGTCATTAGTTAATAGTAAGTTAGGGCATAAAAGCTTATATCTAAATTCCACAAATGATACTATTCGGCACTTTTGCTAAAAAAAGAATAAGAAAGAAAGAAAGAAAGAAAGAAAGAAAGAAAGAAAGAAAGAAAGAAAGAAAGAAAGAAAGAAAGAAAGAAAGAAATGAAGAAAGAAAAAAGGAAAGAAAGAAAGAAAAGAAGGGAGAAAATATTTCCCAATAAAATAAATCTAAAAATAAATTATTTTAATCATTTAAAATAAAAATTAGATTGGTAAAAAGTTACAGGTCGATTCTAAAATTAGAATGAAATGTTTTCGACTGATTATCTGTCCTACATGCCAGCCTATGCACAACTAACATAATAAAATTAAATAATGCTTGACAAAATGTGGCAACGGTTGTTTAAGTTTCCTATGTCATTCCGTATTACCGAATTATGGAGAGGCATATTAAATGCGCTCACATTTGGCTGCCTACAAACTATTTCTTTTCTTTTTCTTTTTTCTAAAAAAAGAAATAGAGTCGGATTTTGGTAAAAGATATTAGTCCTTTTTCCTTCTCCTTATTTGGCATTTCATTTAGCTATTATTTTTATATTTTCTATTGACTAAACATGAGAGGGGACTTTTATAAATAAAAATATAATCATAGCAACAAAACTTAATTACTTTTCCTCAATTAGCTACAAGTATGGCGTATAGCAAGATACATAATAATAATAATAATAATAATAATAATAATAATAATAATAATAATAATAATAATAATAATAATAATAAGTTATTTTAGTATGTTTTTTCCTGTTCTGCCACTTTTGTTCTGCGTTTAACTCCAAATTATTATATTATACGCATCCAAAGTGACCGTGAATGTGATCCACTGTGGTGTGATTTGATCGAATGTAAACGGATGACACATGAAAACAGGCGCTTCAGACATCTACACGTTTCCACCTTTTATTTGAAGAGAAAGCTCAC
Source organism: Girardinus metallicus (assembly GCA_903067095.1). Classification (NCBI taxonomy): domain Eukaryota; kingdom Metazoa; phylum Chordata; class Actinopteri; order Cyprinodontiformes; family Poeciliidae; genus Girardinus; species Girardinus metallicus. Next base: position 22,468 of record CAEGAE010078189.1, read on the forward strand.
GTGGAGGAATTCCAGCGTTACGATTCCGTAAAGGCCTTATGCTGCGAACAAGCAGCTGAGCTACGTTCGCTATAAATGTGCCATGGTGTCTTTGATTTCTACCAAAACAAATAGTTATGGTTTTGCGGAATAAATGATCTATACGGAGACGAACATTTAGTCTTAGCACCGGATCCAAAAGAAGCTGCTGATGTGTGCAATCACATTATTTATTTTCTTCATTCTCTTCAGACTGAAACTAACCACGCACTATTAAATACGACCAAACTTATACGTGTTTTTTTTTTAATTTTTATTATTATTGTGCCTCTGCTCAGACAAATACGGACACGCTAAAACGTTTAATCAATAATTTTTTTTAGAATAACTATAAAAAAAAATTTATGAATTTCTCATTGTTGGCAAAACAAATAAAAGTGAAATCCAAAGCGTCTAAAAATGTTTACGATCGCTTGATGTTCCTAAATAATTATCAGTGATGCTAAACTCCTATCAGGCCTGACTGCCCAGTAATACTGACACTGCTAAAAATCGAAGTACGAAAATTCTGAATGCAGTCGGACATAAATCGTTTTCTTTATTGCGCTTGTGGCGTTTATTGAGTGGAAGCCTTTGGATTCACCATTTACTTATGATATGGCTAAAAACGGAAAGAAGGTTATTTCTGATTTTTCGGTCGTGCAGTTGTCAGAGTTTATTACAAAGCGCGTCAACGGGAAATGTGGCTAATTCGATAGATTAAGCCACAATACACATTTTTCCCAGGTAAGCGCTTAAGAGCGTCCAGCTTATCCAAACCTGATTACAGCCTAAAATATTTTTTAAAAAAATCTGCTGTTAACCAAGAGCAGACGAACCAAAATGCGCCACGATTTTCTGCTCAGCTGGATTTTCTGCAGGCTGGGTTAAAAATCCGTGCGTCAAATCGCAACAAGTATTTTCCCTTAAAAAGCTAATCACGAAAATAAATAAATAAATAAATAAAACCTGAGACAAACCATTTTTAACCAAATATTTTTCTCAAATATAATTTGCGTCACGAATGCGCGAAAACGCGGTACGTTTGGACAGATCGGTACAGAGGTGTCCTCCTCCGCTTTCACTAAGCACGTCACCGAAATGACATTTTAATGAATTATCTCGACTTTCAGTAAGAAAATGTTGTGTGCAGCTGAATGAACAAAATGTCAGACAGAAAGAGGAAGATGGGCGCAGCTCAGACAGCGGCTGCGATTGGTCTCGGCGCGCCTGCAGTGCAGCACCGCTGCCGCGTTCAAACGTCATTGGCTGGCTTGTATCTGGGCAAAGACGCGCGGGCTGCCGGTGCGCACAGACTGAGGGGGAAAAAAAAAAAAAAAAAAACTGCGCTCACAACCCACGGGCAATAATAGCTACAGAAAATATGACCACGGAAAGAAGTAAACGGAAGTTAACAATTACATTATTGTTCCGATGAAACCCGTGGCGCCATGAAGTACCACTGACATTGATTTTTATTTATTTTTTACTTTTATTTCTTGAGGGAAGTCCAATCCTAATTTTACGATAGTCTACAACAAGACAAACGAACAATCAAAACAAACGCCATTGCGTGGTTTCATTACACCACGCAATAAGATTTAAATTTAAGAGTTTTTCTCCTTGGCTGCGGAAAACTTCCACGGCAGGCTGGCAGATCAGGAAAACAAAGCAGGCCCGCATAAAGAGGAATCAGATCAGAGTAGAAGAACGCTGTCACAAACGTAAAATACTGGCATGCAGAGCCGACTCAAATTTATTTAGGGCCCTAATCAGGATTTCATTTGGGGCCCCAATTCCGGTTAACATTATTTATTGAATAAAAAGCACTTTGGGAAGAAGGTTTTATCTGAATAACCTCTTTGGTCTGGCAGTCATGCCAGTATTTTTTTTTTTTGTTATTGTCTCAATAAAGCAGAGAAAGAGACAATACATTTATTTATTGAAGAGGTTGTAGTGGGATTGTTAACAACATGAGACTCCAACAAACACCGGAGCATCAACAATAATTATTAACCCAACAACTTTAAATCATATAGCTGTTAACATATGTATCAGAGTATCAGTGTTTTCCTTTGTATGATTCCACAAAATCAAAATACATTCAAATGGTACATTTGGAAGGTTTTAAAAGTAATACATTTCCATGCGATTCAGATCTAGAATAGATCTGTGCTCTGCATGAGAGGTTAGGCACCATCTGTTGCCTCATTGTGACCTGAGCTGGGAAATTTAACAGCAGCCTAGTTCACATGTTCCTCAGGCCGGCTACACCTCCAGCTGCGATGAAGACAGCGGCACAAATCATCATTTGCACCGAAACGACTGTTTTACCTGTCTGCGCAGCTTAGTGGGTGCACTGAAAGTTAGATTTTTTTTCCTGGCAGAATGTGCACCCTGCCTGCTTCACTCTCTTATAATGGTTTTCTGTAAAAGATCAGAGGCTAAACTGATGTAAAAAATCAAAGATGTAACTTTTTTTGAAGTCAGGAGAAAATGTGAGAGAGTGAAATCACACACACATTTACACATTTGCAAGTAATTTTATACAAATCAATTAGTTTTGCAGATGCTTCAAAACATCCCCTTGAGTTCAACAGGAAATATCAAACAGATATTTGCGTGAAACGCATTTGCTTTGACGCATTCGGTGCAAACAAGTAGAAAAACAATTCGAGATAAAACTTTCTAGTTCATTCAATTTCAAGTCTGTAAGAGCTCTTCTTTCATAACCAGAAACGATATGTTTTTTTTTTTTTTTGTCAGATTAGGTTGTGAATACGAGACCATCGAGGGCCTGCCTCAGTCATGCATGTGCAAATTCAGCCTCAGTTGGCAGGAAGGAGCGATGAGATGTCACAACTCCGTTTCCGTCTATATTTATCAGATGACACAAACGTCTTTATTTATGCTGTTATTTCAGTGGGAGAAAGCAAGCTGCATATTGCGCAAAATCTGCAGCTGCTGAACTGCGCGGGAATTCTATTGAGGGTCCACAAACTGAGAGGCGTGTTTTTTTTGTTTTTTTTTTCTCGAAGAGAAAGTGCACAGAGGAGGAGAGCGAGGACAGCCATTTTCTCTGTCGTTGCTCACGTTAATGCGCACCGAGAGCAGTTTCACTGGCAGCGAAGGGAAATGGTCGAGCTGCTGCTGCCTTTTCCCACAGATCACACCGATTGTCCCGACAAACTGCTTCGGTACAAAGAGGCATATCAGTTACCAGTTGCTTAAAAATATCTAGCGACCCAGATCGGCGCTTTTTCTTTCTTTCTTTCATTCTTTTTTTTTTTTTACAAGATTCGCGCAGAAGAGCGCCCAAGTGCGCTGCGCATCTTACGCTCAATGAGCAACTGCTGTCTGCCGCAATTCATACACTAATCAAATGGCAGACAGTGAAGCCAGCTGAGATACTGCTTTGTATGTAAGACCCACACTGAACATGTCGGTCACACTCCTGCGTGCAGGTGTTGACAGTCGCATGACTGAAAGAGCTGCTCAGGTCTGCATCCAGCTTTAAAACAGGGGTTACTGACTCATTCACTCTCGTCACAGAATTTGGTGACATGTTCAGGTGGATCTCAAGTCAACATTATTTAAAAAATTGTAAAATTCAACAGCCTGCACAAGGAGTGATATTTGTTGCGTATTTTTGAGTTTTAATGACCTACAGCTCTTGAAAAACCCAGAATTAAGTCTCACATAAAAAGAAGAAAAAATAAATAAATAAATTCAGACCAATCATTAATAAAAAACAACATAATTACGGAAATGCTATGACAGTTTTATAGTCTGCACAATCATATTCTGCCGACTTAACTGTCTGGTTATTGACACTTTCCACAAGGAGGGTAAGGAACTGGTCGTTCCAAGAATCTGTAGGGAGAGTGGGCATCAACTTGCTTGAGGTCCAGTGTGACGTTTCCAGTCGGTGATGATTTGAGGAGCCATGTCGTCTGCTGGTGTTGGTGCACATAGTTTTTCAAGTTCAAAGCCATTGCAGCCATCTTTCTTGCAGCAATTCAACAGGATTTGCAGAGAAAGATGCGGAATCCCAGAGCAGTGGTGTCCAATGTCTGTCCTCAAGGGTCAGTATCCTGTTTTAGTTTTTTCCTGGTTCACCACACCTGAATGAAATGATGGGTTTATTAGTTGAACCTTTGCAGAACTTTGGCAAGCTGGACCATTTCAATCAGCTGTGTTGGAGCAGAGACATCTACGCTGACAGAACACCGGCCCTTTAGGTCTAGAGCTGTTGACCCATGTGGAGAATTTATGACGTATTACAGAGGACACAATGAGAGACACCAGGTGCTGCGATGCAGACAAACTGAAGGCTGCAACCTGATCCTCCTTATCACATCAGCATGATTACGTTGAACTGATGGAGTAATTCCAGCAAAAACATCCCAGACCAGCAAATGCATTCACTCTACAGTACATGGAAATGCTTTACAGCAAGCCTACAAAAAAAACAATTAAAAAACTTTTGTTTTTTGCAATTATGCAATTATGCAATTGAGAAATTTTGAGTTTTCCTTAGCTTTGAGCCCGAATTAAAATTAACAGAAAGAAATACCGGAAACGTGTTTGTATGTGTGGAATGTATTGATATACTAGCTTCACATTTGGAATGATTTATTCAAATAATTAACTTTTCAGTTATATTCAGATCTACTAAGTTACGCCTGTGCAGCGTAGTACAGACCGGTCCTGCAAAACCTGATCGGTTTGATGATACTCTTTTCAAAGAAACACTCGTACACCAATCAGCCAGTCAGCCACGTACAGAGCAGGTGTAAATTTGGCTTCTAAACCACATGGTTTGAGGTCACATTAGTTCAAACATTCAGTCACAGAGCCAAGCACTACGAAAAAATGACCACTTACAGATTCTCTTGCAAAACATTTTTATTGCAATTAGTATCATAGGAAACCTCCTGTTTTTAGTCTGCACATTTAAGTGCTCACGTTCTCTCAAAGCACCTCAAATCTCATGCAGCCAGAAGGACAAAATGTTGTCTGAAATGAGCTGGTAACACACTTAAAATTGCTGCTGTTTTCTCCAAAGTTGATTATGCCTGATGTTCTACTAAAACAAGATCCTGTCAGTTGGTTAAACAGACAACGCACACTAAATGGAAGTGACTTGTGCTCAGTTTAAGTTCCCAGGGGTTGTGAATGGAGAGGAAGTCTTTCAAACAGATCAAACAATCTTCTGTTTCTATGACAGTGAAGGTGCTTCATTTTTCTGTATCTGCCTGTCTAAGCATGCCTAATGGCATCATCAACATCCAAGCTGCACGCATCCTTTTGAAAAATGGTCAATCTCACACTCACACACACGCACACACAGACACAGTGTAATGTACCATTATTTAATATAATTTTCTTCCTTACAAAAACTCCCTTTAAAGCCTACATTTATCTGTAATCCGAAAGTAGACAGGTTGAGTGTACAAATCATATCACATCCATAGAAAAATGAAGACTGTCTACAAAAGTAAGTGCATGTTAGGCTAGTTTCATCAATTATTTCATAAAATTTTGCAGCTTGGATTAGGTTGGAAATTTAAATACCAACAGGTTGGGTTTATACTTCGAAAATATGCAAGAAGAGAACTAAGAGTCTTTTTTTTTTTACCCTTGTGTTTAAATCTGAGTTTTACAAAATGAAAACAACATCAACGCTTCATTTGTACATTCAGGAATCAGAAAATACAAATATATCATATATCAGTCCCTCAGGTGGTGTCCAGCTGTGTTATGCTGTTACATACTCCTTAAAGGTAACGGTGAGGCAGTTGGCAGTAATGTCCGTGATGACTATATTCCCAAGGCAAGGCTGAAAAGAAGGAAACGCCTCGTCTTTCCTTGCTTGGTGGTTGGAGTCAGGCACAATGTCAGCGCTCTCCTCCTCTGACGGATTGTGTGTTTCAGTCTGGCTCTCTGTTTGTGTGTCGGTTTGTGTTCGACTGTCATCTTGTGGATGTGCTGGTTCCTCAGCTCGCAACTCCGGCTGAGTCTCCACACAGACTGAAGACGTGGGCCTCGATTTGACTATGCTGAGGTCCATGGGTTCCTCTTGGTCTGCGTAGCCATAGTCGTGCAGTAAAGCAGGACTCTGTTGTTCGTTTCTGTCAACAATGAGACTCTGGGAGGGGGAGGAATCTGTGTTGGGAACGCTGATACTCCTGCAACTTAAAAACCTCTTACCCAATCCTTGTTCTTCAGTGTCTGTGTCAGAAAGGTGTCGCTTTAGTCCGTGATGGCCGTTCTGGACTCCTCTTTTGTCTGGAACCTCCCTCTCTGAGGGCAGGGGCAGTTCGTCAGGCTTATTTGTCAGCTGTAATGGCTTATCTTGTGGAAACTGCCCCTCAGTACCTTTGTCCTGTTCCATTACAGTCCGCTCTGTTTGAGGGGATAGTTCTTTCTCTTTGCAACAATTTGCTTTTAGCCCAGAACTAGGAACAGATGGGTTGTCTTTGGGTTGCTTTGAGAAACCGTTTATGAGGCCGAGCTTTTTGACAAGCTTCATCTTTGCCAGGTGCCTCTCCACACTGCTTTCTGCTCCTTGCAGTGGCCTTTCAGCACCTTCAGAATCACTGCTTTTGATTTTAGCAGTCTGCATGCCGTTTTCCATGTACTTGCTCATGACAATGACAATCCGCCCGTTTTTGTTCTTGTTCTTAACAATCTTTAGCTTACTGCTGCTGACACCGTTGGAGTGTGTTGAGGCATCCTCTTTCGGTTCCACTCTCTCCGGCTCCTTCTGTCCTTTGAGGTCGGCTGGAATTTTCTTTAGCTCCATAGTGATGTCTTTTACTTTAGTCAGGCAACCTGAGTCTTTGTCCCGGACCCACTTTTGCTGCAGCACCGCTGGGAGGTTGTATCCTTTGTTCGACAGTTCGGGAGCCTTGACGTCCCTTGGCTTAGCAAAAACAGGCTCATGTTGCTTCAGGTCCGGTTGATAGTGGTGATGCTTCTTGCTGTTGAGCTCATAGAAGAATTTCTTGCCGTTGGACTGCTGCTCGGAATCACACTCCCTGATCAGGGGCTGGTACTGGTGAAGTTTCTTGCTGTTCAGCTGGAACTGCTGGGCCTGGGGGCATATCATCTGGATAGAGCTGGACTTCTGACAGCTGTTGCCTTCCAAGGAAGCCTCCTGAAGGTTCGCCAGGATGTTGGACCTCCTGGCAAACGATGGCACCTGCAAAACAATATAACAGTTACTCAAACGGCACAATAATCGGATGGATGATTCGAATTAGATTTTTTTTTTTTGAGAGAGAGATAGGCAACAGCAAACCCATTGCTTTCATGGTGCTGCTACAGAGATGCTGAGATAGGAATGTGTGACAGGTTTCTAGTGAGGCCCAAATGAGTGCACAGTTTATTTCAGGGGCCTTGAGCCCATCTTCATACAGCCCTCCTGCTGGTCCAGTGTAGCTCTCTGAGCCACCGGTTGGAGATCAGAGTGACATTTCAAAGTGTCTCCTGTGGCTGTGACCTCAGCTTGGAGGAATGTCACTTGCGGCTTTGTGTATACTCGCTGACTTTATCCCATGTGTTACCAAAACACCCTTCTGAGAGGAATAAAGACACACCTCTGAGGGGATCCTTTGGCCTTTCTGAAGTCTTGATTGATACATTAAACGAATAATTTGGCCCATTTAGTAGCATGTATACATTTGGTAACTGACTTAATAAGCTAAAAACAAAAAACATTGTTTAAATATTGTTTAAACAATGTTTTAAACAAAGTTGCTTGTGCTTCCCACTACAAAAAGTATTTACATCCCTTTGCATTTTTCTCACACTAAAACCACAAACATTCCATGTATTTTCTTTGGTTTTTATGTGACAAACCAAGACAAAGTGGCGCATAATTTTGAAGAGTAAGGAATGGAAAGCTTATATGGTATTCATTAAAAAAATAAAAATAAAAACTTGAGAAGTTAGGCATATATTTATATTCAGCTAGGCTAAGTCAATATTTTCTTAAACTGTCTTTCAGTAAGACTGCTGCCTTATGGGGTATCTTTTTTGGTCTCGCCACTCTTCCATAGGGTCAGATATGTGGAGTTCACAGCTAACACTGTAAACAATCCTGGGACAATCAGATTGTCCCACGTGAGTAGTGGATTCTCTTCCAGAGTTGGCAGTTTTGATCTTTGGTAATGTCTTGGAAGGTTTGCAGCTGTGCCGTACTCTATTTTCAAAAGATAGATTGAACAGTGCTTCATGAAGTGTAAAAAATTAGATAAACCAAACCCTCATTTAAACTTTACCACTGATTTATCCCTGACCATTCTGCTGTTTATCAGGCGGTTTGCTTCACCAAATTTCTCTAACAAACCTCAGAGGCATTCACAGAACAGATCGATTTAACTTGAGATTAAACAACAAATGGTAAGACTTAAATTAGTAATTAGGTTTCTGAAAATCTGAAAGGAGTCAGTTCACTCTATTTTGTTAAGGGAAAGCGGATCTAAAGTGACTGAATATAAAAGAAGATTTTTATTTGTAAAATATTTTAAAAGCCCTTATTTATTTTTTCCCTTCAACTTAATAGTTTTGTAGTGCTTTGCGCTGGTTTACCAAATAAAATCCCAATCAAATCCGCTGCAGTTTAGATTTCTCTTACCTGAACCAGAAGATGCTTCGGCTTGGGTCCTCTCTTGCGGTATCCCATCAGCTGCTCCTGACGTTCCCTGTGGGAGTGGAGACCGGCAGGCAGTCAGTCACCGTTGCATGGCAACAAAACGTCACGGGTGTCCTCCTCAAGCTCGGCTAGAAAACACCAAGTGTTTCCTAGCACTGCTATAACTTGGACTGACACTTCCTTATGTAAATCATCCTCACCCTTCCTCACTTTCTTTGCAGAGAATCAAATGGTTATCTCTCCGGAGGCTTGTTCTCATCATTACTTTGAAATGAAGGTTGATCATAAATATCAGCTCAGTCGTGCAAATCCTACTTGAAGGTGAAGGAAACCCCTCCCTGTTAGAGTTTCCTTAGGTTTCCTCCATCTCAATGGAGGTAACTGAACACCGCAGACAAGAGTGATGTCAGAGTCCTCCCCCACCCTCCCCCCAATCACATCTAATTACAATGACGAGTCGGTGTATTTTCATAGCCTGGCGTTCAGACGATTTAGCTCCCTGGAGGGATGCGTAATTAGTTTCAATAAAACCCCCTCCCCTTTTTTCACAGAGGGCTGGTGATAATTGCAAAAACAGAGGTAGAGTTTGCTCTGCAACGTGTGACCTGTACCTTAAAGGTTGCTGAGGCTGAGAGAAAAGCCAGTGACAGTTTAACGTGGCGCACCGTCGAGAAATTCAATTACAAAGTCCTGCGGCGAGAAGACCACACACTCAGGGTATGATTAGAAAGTCGCCAGTATAAAACTAAGTTTAAAGTTGTTTTTTTTTTTAACTTTTAGTTTTGCTGTAATACTATATTTACAAACATATTATGTTGTCTTGCATGGTAATGTGTTTTGCTTAAAAAATAAGGATACAAGCTTATGACAAAATTTTATTAATTGAGTTTGATGGATCAAAAAGCCCCACCCAAATAAAAAATCAATGCTATCGGCTCTGCCACCTGTTGGATTGACGTCATATAAGGCCTTATCGTGTTGAACATCTGTTTTATAAGGCCATATATGGCCTTATCGTATCAAACATCTGTTTATTAAGAGCTTTATCATATGGAACATGTGTTTTGATTGATGAATTTGAGCCTTATCATGATATGAAATCCTTATCGTCAATTTCCAGATTTAAGTTTAAGTCTTATCTTCATAAAACATGCTGTATTCTCTAAGGATCTGGAAAGTTCGAGAATAAAAATGATGCAAGATCTCTTTAAACCCAGTGACCTCCTCTCAGGGATGGAATATTCTAGAACTCTTATTAAGGCACAGTATTCTCCAAGGTTCTGGAAGATTCTACAACTCATTGATGCAACATGGCTTCTGAGTTACATCACTTATTCCCCCCACCCATTTTTAATTTAAGTCAAAGTCTTATCTTCATAAAACACTTTGTATTCTCCAAGGTTCTGGAAAGTTCGAGAATAAAAATGATGCAATATGCCCTGTGAGTTACAAGACTTCATACACAACTTCTTTTCAGTTTCAATTAGCCAATTTGCACACATAGGAGCAAATGGATTTAAAGTATTCTCCAAGGTTCTGGAAGATTCTAGAACTCATTGATGCAACATGGCTTCTGAGTTACATAACTTATTCCCCCTCCCCCCACCCATTTTTTTAATTTAAATAAAAGTCTTATCTTCATAAAACATGCTGTATTCTCCAAGGTGCTGGAAAGTTCGAGAATAAAAATGATGCAATATCTCTTTAGACCCAGTGACCTCCTCTCAGGGTTGGATCCCGCCCCCCTCTACAGCTCTTATCTTCCTGCTGCCCTGCAGATGCCCATCCCA
>CAEGAE010078192.1:0-27464 GCA_903067095.1 Girardinus metallicus
TGGAGGGGGGAACCAACTTAGAAGTGAAGACAGGTTTGACACGGGACACATGAAAGGTGGGACAAACCCTGAGCGTTCTGGGGAGACGGAGCCGAACAGCTACTGGGTTGATCACTTTGGAAATCGGGAAGGGTCCTATGAAACGTGGGGCCAGCTTGCGGCTTTCAATCCGCAAGGGGAGGTCCTTGGTGGAAAGCCAGACTCTTTGTCCTTTGAGGTAGGTGGGTGCTGGAACCCTGTGACGATTGGCAAATCTGGAATATATAGCAGAGGTTTTTAGAAGAGCCCTGCGAGCCTGATGCCATACGCGCAAAGATAACAGTTTATGAAAATGTAATTTTACCTGTTGTGGTTCCCAGTTGGTGAGGCGGCAGCTGGGAAGGCTTCTCGGAGTCTGGCACAGCACATCCCCGGTCAGGGAGGTGTAGAAGGCATGAAGGTGGCAGCGAGTGGAGTGGTGGGGGAGCTGGCACGGGCTCGCATTGCTCTGGATGAGAGAGGCCAGAGGCTTGGGGAGCTGGAGGAGCGGACCGCTCTTATGATGACCAGTGCAGAAACTTTCTCCAAACATGCTCATGAGGTGAGGATAAAAGACAATATTTATGTTTAAGGGTCCACAATGAAGGCAGGCATACTGTCAGTAATATTTCATAGGTCTGCACAACGTTATGGTTTTACTGGTTGCTTTTTTGCCACATTTCTCTCACCTTTCTTTATTTATCAATCATAAATAAAGAGAGATACCGAAGCCCATGAGCTTCCGCATCTGTTTTTACGTCACGGAGAGAGAAGTCCATCCAGTTTGAATGAGTAGTATTTGAAATGTAATATTCTACCGAATATTCTTTTCAAGCACCTTGTTCCAATTGTGATATTATGCACATTAGTACTACAATTTTAACTGCAAACTTCTGCAGTCTTATTCATTTTCATTTCAGTAACAGATATTCCAACCTAGAAGGTGTTACTGTAAGATTTCAATTCAGTGTTTTAACAACATACCACCTAAAACATGTATTGCTTCATCATTTTTGTCTAAAGACTTGATTCAAAGCATAGAACTACAAACCTGAATAAACTAATGAATTCTGCAGATGATGTATTATTGCAGAACAATTTCCTAAATGTTACATTAATGCTAGCATATTTTTTCTGATTTGACATTTTTTTACATGAAGAAAATGTACATTTACATCCCACACTAATTGTGCAATCAGCTAGTTGAGGCTTCGCGATTTCATTTGACTTTTACCACAGGTTCAGGAAACTGCTGCATACTGAAGGGTGTGAGTAATTTAGCATATTCAATGGGCCCATTCCTACTCTTTTCATGGTTGGGAAGACCAGGAATGATATGTGGTTTTATGTCAAAGATTTCATAAACCACAAGATCTATTAGTGCATTTATTTATTTATTCATTTTTCATAAAAGTCGCATTAAGGAGCTGATATGGAGCTGCAGCAGTCTCCCATTTACAGTCTCTCTTGTAAAGGTTGAAAAACACTTAGATTGTCAGAGGGAACCCAAGAAGAGCATATCTTTTGCAAGAAGTGATTTTTTTAATGGGTTGCAGGAAATAGGGTTTGCAAGCTAACATTGGTGTGACTGACTTGGACTTGCATTGCTGTTGGACCTGACAGCTGTTGTTTCAAATTATTGGCAAAATTCTTTTGTAATGACAAAAACAAACAAGTGTTGATAAAAAGTAACCAAATTCATTGGAGGCTCAGCTACTGTTTATTTGAACTCGGTCATTTATTAACCAACAGCATATGACTCTGTCTTTCTACAGCTGATGCTGAAGTGTAAGGACAAGAAGTGGTACCAGTTCTAACATTGGGACGGCGGGATGAGGCTGCCACTGGCCTATCAAGAACTTCATGCTGCGACTGGACTTTCACATGTGAAATGAAAGCAATCAGAAGAGACAGAAGAGTGACTTTGTCTTTACAGCTTTTAGAACCAGCTGTGTGTACTTTAGTGTCACTTTGCTGAAGGACGAGAGCAGGTTTATTCCTCGTCTAGACAGGAGGTAATACAGACAGTTGGGGACAGTTTGACTGTCTAAAGAAAGAACTTGAAATATCCAACAATCTGGTGTGTGTGTGTGTGTTTGTCTGGGTGTGTGCTTGTATGGTTGGGTTTTCTTGATCTTACTGTGTAGATACTCAAAAGTTATGAAACCAACAAGAAATGCATGAAACAGCAATGGATGAGTATTAAAAATATCCAACTGCCATATTAAAAAGCAGCATGCTAATTTAAGAGGAGATTTAAAATGATTTAAAAAAAATAACTTTTATTTATGATGTAAGCCAACGACAGAAACTATGAAAAACTTTATATTTTTGAGATACTGGCAAAAAAAAAAACTATATCTAAAAAGGGAATCATATAACTGCATTGCTATTAAGCCAAAACTTGTGTTACTTTCCCTTTTTTAATTTTCATTTATGGTTAATTTTATTAGTATTTTTATTAGTCTAAGCAAATATTACTTAATACAATATAAATGCACATAAATAACTATCTACACAGACTTGGAATAATGTAATATTCAAACTTTCTTCTAACTTCATTTACTCTGGGCTGCACAATGCAAATTTAAATAAGTAGTAATAACACTTAACTCTGCAAAGTCTGATCACCCTAGTGTGTTTTCACTGTTTGAGCTGCTGCTACTCTCAAATACTTTGGATGACAAAGAGGGACAACTCCATACTCAAAAGTTGTGTAAAAACAGCAACTGAAGTGACATAGATGAGGACAGTGTATTCTGAATCGTGTGTTTATATCTGTTGTACAAACCTATATACAATTTGTGTGCCATAAAAAGCAAGTAGGAGGAATCTTTTCACTGGAAGCTTAAGCAAGACAAGGTCATTAGTGGGAGCGATAGATCGTAAAGAATTATACATGAAGTTTGTCGTAGAGGGCATATCAAAATTCATTTCCTTTTTTTCTTTAAACAGTATGTTTAAGGACAGTGGAGGTTTCTGAAATGGGTGAATTTGCAGGACTGCATCCTGTTGAAGGGTGGCACTAGCACTTAGGAGAAAAAACTATTCTCTAATCCGTCTATTGCATACCAACTAGTTTTATTATTGCTTATCTGCATGTTTATTCAATTGGGACTCGGGATCAACAGAGAAAATATGTCCCTGCGTTGTGGGTGGCGAAAGACTCTTAGCTTGGTACCTATATCACGACTTTTAATTTGGTCCAGAATGAAGAATTTTCTTTTCTTTAAATTAGTACTGAATGTATTTTGTAATTTTTTTTTTTTTTGTTAAAATACAAATAATTTCAACCAGTCAAACTTGAAGGTTTATTAACCTACATGAGAGGTAGATTTAAGGCACATTAAAACCTTTATTATGTTTATGGAAACACAAAAATTGAATTCTTTTCTCTTTTTTACATTTTGGCACTGAAACAAAAAACTGGGGACAGGAGGAAAGGGACTCATGTAGGTCACCTTTAACGCAAGTAAACAAAGGCGTCTTTAACAGCCACTGTTGGAAATCAACGTTTAGCAAGCCTTTGGGTTGTGTGTGTTCAAGAAAGATCTCAAATATTACTGTTTTCTGTCAACGCAATCAAAAAATGTGCCCTCCCATCTTTTCAGTGTTAAACCCAAATAGGCATTTACTTGCAACCCAGGACGGCGTGCATTGTGATTTTCAGTTTTTCCGATAAAAGTGAGTTGAGATCACATCAGTTTCATCTCTGCCGTCTGTGAGTAGTGTATCTGTAAACAGTTCAGGGGAAATAAGTGATGTTCAAATGTTGAGTCAGTGAAGAAAATATGTATATGTGTAAAACATTTGCAGAAATTTCAACTGGAGGCAAAAATGGTTGTTTTTTTCTTTTCAATATTGTTCTTACTGACTATGATATCCTTGTGTCGCAGTCAAATATTTGATGGTTACGGCCTCTTCACTGATGGCTTATGTATTTTTAAAAGCAACTAATGTTTTATGATACATGGTCGTGTATCATATTGTGATTGTGTTGTACGTCAGTGGGTAGCCACACGAAACAGACTAACAGCGTCAAACAAGAAGGATATTTTGTACATGTGTACTCGTCTGTATTTTGAACTGACCTGAAAAAAAAAATCCAAGGGTACCAACTTTGATCACTCACGTGTTCTTTATCCTTTGGAGCATCACCACATTGAGGGCAAAATAAATAGCCTCAGTCAAGAAGAGGCCAGTTTCACATCTAAAATGAGACATACATGAAATGCATTTAAAATCTGTAAAACAAAGATTCACAAGTAAATCAGTCATTTCCACCTGCTTTGTCAGGCTGCTGAGACATTCCCTAGACTCAAATGGTCTTCACACAAACATAAACTAACCTAGATATTCTGACCTTTCACAGTGGAACTACATGAATAAAAAGAAAAAAACACCATGATTTTGATTCAATAATACATCATCCTCTTATCTCTGTACCGTCAGTGACATTTGTGTTCTGTGCAGTTCTTTCAGTGGCAGAGAATCCGCATAAAAAGAAAACAAAACCAAAATTCAGAAGGAAAAACAAAAACTAAAAAAAAAATCTGACTTCTGCTGACAGGGTGTTTTGTTATTAAGCTTTTTTCTGTTTTTGGTTTGTATGTTTTCAGTTTTTATATTAACTGTACAGTTTAACTTTGGGTGAAAGGTAAAACACACAAAAAATGAGAGACTCTTGGGATATTTTCTGTATTTGTTCTACCTGTTACTGCTGGTACTATACTATCTGGTATTCTGGCTCTGTCTAAATCACTGGAACTATGTAGTTCTTCACAATGTAGTATGCTGAAATGGCATTTATTTGGTTTTCTCAATAATGGCAACAACGTTTGTCTTATTTCAATGGATTCCACTTTTTGTTCTTGATATATCCTAGTGTAATAGAAATAACTTGATAAAAAAGGTCTGAAAATATGTTGATGCAAAAGCAAAACTGAAATAAACATTGATTGATGTACACACTGGAAATCTCTGTTCCTTTGGCCTGTCATGCTCCTTTATCAGAGTACAGGAAATGTAATTTTAGGAGTGAAACGTTAAGGAAAGCAATTACATTTACATTTTATAGCCTTTTTATTTGAAAATATATATTTTCAACAACATAAATATATTTTTCTCCACAATAGAAAAAGGTGTTATTGTATGTTATAAAATCCTAATGAGGTTAACCATTCAAGACTAATAAAAGTTGAACAGTTAAGAATGCTTCTGCCTAGTACCATTTCAGCTTGCGTTGCTCACAGCTGGAACACAACTAAATGTTGTCATTCCCAGATCCAAGTTTTGTCTGACTGCTGATTCAAGTGGAACAAATTTACATGATGTTCCATTTGTACTCAGAAAAAAATGACATTTAAACAGCTTGAAGTTCAAAACATAATTTGTAACTTCGCCTTAAGTCAGTTCTAAAAGTTGGTGGCTCACCTTTGACGCCAATATGGCTGCTGCAAATACCAGAGAAAATTATGGTTACAGTCAACAGCTTAATTGCTCTTTTGTGCCTCACTAATTCCATCATGTTGATAGTAGAGTATGACTATCATTAGTGAAAATGTTATATTTGAATGCACTACATAGGGAAAAAAAAACCATTTTCATATTGTTTGGTTAATTGTAGTTATCCTGGTCACTGAGCAGAACAACTAGAAAATCCCCAGCGTTTTTGCATGAAACACTGTTAAATTGAGTGTTAATACTAAACCTAAGCTCTGAATTTTTGAGCCAAATATAGTACAGCAGATATTTTGCTAATACAGCTCAAAGAGCCACGTGTCTGTTACAAACATAATTTGTCTGTTTTGATGCTAAGATCAAAACTTAGGTTCAATTTACTGAAGGAAGTCAGCTCATACTCAATGTATAACATACAATATATACTGATTAATTTATGGTTTCCTTCCAGCAAGACTGTCCTGGATTTGATTTCTGCCCTTGTCTCTTTTTGCATAGATCTTTTGTGGTTTCCAGGTACTTTGGCTCCCTTACACAGTCCAGAACATGACTGTTTGGTTACTTTGTCTCTGTAAATTGTAAGGTGTTAATCTGCATGGTTATTTGCCCTGTGTACCTGTCCAGGGTTTATCCTGGCTCTCGCCTAATCACCATTTGAGTTAAATAAGAACCACATAGACAATGAATAGATATACTTACATGCTTTTTATATTAGTTTTTTAATATTGTTTGATAATGTCTCTGACGGTCCCCGTTTTAGACTTTAACTTTTTTCCTATTTCAAAGCATAGTTTTTTTCCCCCATTCCATTCTGTAGATAAACTCCTCCTCCGCCGCCGTAGCTGTGTCATGTGCCGGGCAACATAAAAAGAGCAGACCTAGCAACTATATTTTACAGAATGACTTCCGTGTTTCTCTCCAATCATATTCTTGTTTAGTATTTTGTTGCTCCTGATTGTTGCTACAGTTCCGTGAAGCCTCGACCAATAGGAGCTCTGCCCTGCCACGTCTGCGCCCGCCTCCCAGGTTTATTTAGCAAATTCCCGAAGTTTAGCTGAACTGCAAGAAAATACTTGTAAAACAAAAAATAATGTGAAGTTTATTTTAAACAGACATTAAATATTAGCAATGCCGCTGCTTCCTGGAGCATTTGCAGATGGAAACGGAACACATTAAGACACGACCCTTGTGTTTCTCATCTTTTGGTGGGCATCAGCAGAAGACGGCAGTGAGAAAAAAGGCTCGACCGAAAGAAAAGAAGACCGGGCGTTATGTCTGTTCGACTGTTGCTGCTGCTGGTTTTTAGTCTGGAGGTGTTCAGGTGTGAGCTATCCGGAGAAAAGGTTAGCTCGGTCATCAGCGCTGCTAAAACGTTGGTGTGGGGACCAGGGCTGGAGGCGGACATCGTCCTCCCTGCTCGATTCTTTTACATTCAGGCGGTGGACAGCTCAGGGGAAAAGTGAGTACATTTGGCCTGGACTGCTTATGTTATTACCTCAATCCCAAGTAATGGATGTTTTTTTTTTTTTTTTTTTTTTTTTTTTAATGTATCACATTGAAAGTTTTCCTTTTTTTTAATAGTTTGCCGTCAGGAAGTTGTTTCTAAACAAGAGTGCAGACAAGTACAACTCAGTTTAGTTATATAGCGATGTTTTACAATAGATTTAAGGCCCTTTACAGAAAGCAGTTTCGGTTTAGACCCAATCGGACAGAACTCTAAATCAATTCGAATCAATCCAATTTAAGCCCAGTTGTTCTTAAAGTAAGGGTCGAGGCCCAGCGGTGGATCAGAAGAGTTAATGGTCTGGAAACCATTTGCATTTAAAGAGAACTGTAAACATCCTGCTACAATAACTGGTACAATATCTGAGAATATATCAAATATCTTTAAAAAAAAAAAAAAAAAAACAAAGTAGCATATAATCATCAAACGCATTTTAATATTTTAAAAGCAAAAGCTGTTTTCAAATATTGACTTCACTTCTGGCTGAAAAAAAAACATTTACTCTCTGCTCTGACAATAGTTATCTAAACTGGAAAAACCTGCTACTCTAGTGTTACCCGCAGACTGTCTTATCTGTTTACAGTTTCTATTTCCTCTTATGTTTGCTTAAGTAAAAAGTTGAAACTTAGAACTGGGGAGAACACATGGAGCTGACCTTCAGGCAGTTTCGTCACACATCTTTTGTCCTCTGAGAAAGAACTTTAAAGGTTTCATATTTAGGGTGTGTTCTCTGTTAAGCTGTATCATTTTCACTCATTTTGCACAGAGAGCAACAATAGATATCAGATTTACTTTTCAGGAGGCAGTTTAATCTTAAACTATTACCAATCGTGAGTAATCTCTCTGTATCCTGATACTTTTAGTTTAACGGCGTCGCCTGGAGAGAAGACTTTTGAGGTAAAGATGATCTCCCCAACGGAGCAGTTCACCAGGATCTGGATTCAAGTTCTTGATCGTCGGGATGGGTCGTTCTTGGTGCGCTACAGGATGTACGCCACGTATACTGACCTGCATATCCATGTTCTGCTGAAGGCCAAGCATGTTGCCAAGTCACCCTATATTCTCCAAGGTAGAAAACTGTTCAAGTTGCCATAACATTGTGTGTCAAGAGATTACATTTTTGAAGTGTAACTTCAACGTTGTTGCTATGAAACAGGGTGAAAAAGCATGAATGTGCCTCTCCTTCCCAGGCAGAGTCTACCACGAAGGCTGTGACTGTCCCCAGCCAAGCGGTCCTCTATGGGAGAAATGCATGCGCTGTCCTGAGTCCTTTGCCCAGATAAGCAGGGATCTCTCCCTTTATGCAAGTGTTGATCCAGATCAGAATGCACAGGAGATCCCAAAGCGCTTTGGGCAGCGCCAAAGCCTCTGTCATTACACAGTTAAAGAAAACAAGGTGTTTGACAAATTATAACTCACAGATTCAGTAAAAGAACAGCTCAAAAAACCCTAAATGCATCACCTTGCCATTTACACCCGTTTATTCAGATTTTGTAAAATTGCAATCACAAACATCAGTGTACCATCCATCCATTTTCTGTTCACCCTTGTCCCTCAATGGGGTCGGGAGGGTTGCTGGTGCCTATCTCCAGCTACGTTCCGGGTGAGAGGCGGGGTACACTCTGGACAGGTCACCAGTCTGTCGCAGTCAGTGTACCTTATTGAGATTTTTATATGATTAATCAACACGAGTTGGTGCATCATTCTAAAGTGTCACTCCCAATATGGCATCTTTTCAGAAATCCGATGGGTTTTTTTCTTTTTATAAATGATCCCAGATTAACTTAAAAATCAATCTGAAATGCAAAAGAGGTTATTGTGACTTATCTTTGCCAAACGTCTTCATTTTGTCCTTCCTTTTCCCTCCAGGTGTATGTGAAAACATTTGGAGAACATGTCGGTTTTAGAATCTTCATGGATGCCATCTTACTCTCACTCACAAGAAAGGTGAGCGTTAAAGTGAATTACCTAACACCTTTCAATTTAATAGTTAAACACAGAGAATATTGATCCTATCGAATGTGATACTTCTTTTCTGCAAGGCTTTCATCATGAATATATATATGAGAACATCAGACAGGAGCTGAATCATTGATATTTTAGAAGGGTGTGTTTGCAGGTTCGACTCCCTGATGTTGAGTTCTTTGTAAATCTGGGTGACTGGCCCCTGGAGAAGAGGAAACCCACTGATAAGCTTCATCCTATCTTTTCTTGGTGTGGCTCAAACAACACCAGAGATATCGTCATGCCCACTTACGACCTGACCGAGTCGGTTCTAGAGAGCATGGGAAGGTAGGGCCTCTGAATCAATATGCTTATTAAGTGTTGCTTGGCACCAGAGTTAGTAGTATAATTCAGGCTCATTCAGAAAAAGTTTACAGGATTATTATTATTATACACAATCAGCTATTTATGCAGGTGAACTTGGAGTGCACTCCAGGAGCTTTTTGAAAACGAAGCCTTTGCTGGTTTCGCTCAAGGGAATTTCTCTAATAGACTAAAATCAAAGAAAGTAATTTGTCTCTTTCTTCCTGTCCGTGCAAAGGCTTAAAAATAGACCAGCAGAAAACGGCTCCATTAGAACAGACACCCTGTCCTTCAGTGCCTTGCAAGAGTATTTACAACCCAGGAACTTTTTTATTGGCATTTAAAATCACTAACTTTGATGTATTTAATGTGATGGACCATACATACATATGGGTGTTTATTATTATTATTATTATTTTTGTTCATTTTAATTAAATAATTTGTTAGCAAATATTGTATTCCTCATGGACAACAGGGCCAGAGATGAAATACTGCATCTTTGATGTGATAGTCTTTGCACAGCAGGTCTGAATGACCCGCTAACTGACCCAACACAACAGGAACACGCAAAACAAATCCCACTGTTTGTTCTGAGGAGGCTTTTAAAAAATAGATTTATTTAGCAAATAAAACATTATTTAGATGAAAAAGCAGAATATCCATGTTTAAAATTAGCTTTTGTGACGGATTAGATTTTATTCAATTTGTGTCTACAGGGGACTTCATTTGCTTATAAAATGTTTGTATATAAGTTTTCGTCTGTAATGTTTCTGCTGATTTATCACAATGACTCGGACTCTTATTTCATGCAAGAAGCACAGCCTGCAAATTTTATTTTGCTTTTTTAAGATACCAGAAGTATATTTTTGTCACACAGATTATTACCCTCTGGAATAGCAGGAGGTTTGACTTCAACTCTTTATTTTCCTGCACTGGACAGAGTGAGCCTGGACATGATGTCAGTCCAGGCCAACACGGGGCCGCCGTGGCCGGAGAAGAACGCCACGGCCTTCTGGAGGGGCCGGGATAGCCGCCAGGAGCGCCTACAGCTGGTCAAGCTTTCTAGAGCTCGTCCCGACTTTATAGATGCTGCTTTCACTAACTTCTTCTTCTTCAAACATGATGAGAGTCTCTACGGCCCGCTGGTCAAACACGTCTCTTTCTTTGATTTCTTCAAGGTGAGAGTGGTGAAGGTGCATGAAGACACATCGTCTCTGTGCAATTTGTCCTGAAACCAGTTAGTTATATCTTTAAAGTTACTATACGGGAAAACTAATTGCCAAGTTAAGTACAACTTTAAATACAGAAGCAGTCAGTAAAAGTATGGGAAAAGAACACAAGGAGTACAGAAACATAAATTCCCTTTATTCCAAAGTTCTTTCTTGTGTCTTCCTTCTTTATGTCCTTCAGTTTTTGTCATTTCCTCCTACTTTGTGAGCTTGTCCATTTTCCTTGACTTTACCTCCTTCTGTCATTTTTTGTGCCCTGCTGTCATGTTTTTCTTTTCTTGTATCCATTCTTTAATTTTCACGCTTGTCTTTTCTTCCTTCCTGTGTATGTTAGTGGCTGGTATTTGTAGATCCCATAACTAAAACCAGCCTAATATAAAAATGTCTACCCTCTTCAGGCAGCTTTTGAATTTATATTTAAAAACAGACAGAAGTGGACAGAGAAGTATGGAATACCTGCACGAAAATTATTTAGAAACTAATTTCTCTTAAGGAAAGTAATTATCTCATTTGATTTATTGTCTCTCTTCTTGTTAACCTGCAGTATAAGTATCAAGTAAACATTGATGGGACAGTAGCAGCCTACCGTTTGCCGTACCTGCTGGCAGGAGACAGTGTGGTCTTAAAGCAAGATTCCAGCTATTACGAGCATTTCTACAACGAGCTGCAGCCCTGGGAGCATTACATCCCGATAAAAGCAAACCTGGGTGACCTGTTGGAAAAGATCAAGTGGGCCCGAGACCACGATGACGAGGTGATCATATGTTGGAAAATTATGGTCACTAAAATTGAACTGGTGTCGTTATGAACAACCATTTCACACACAGATTTTTTTCTTTCTAATATCAAGAGAGCACATTGTTGCTTTTCGAGCAGAACCATCTACAGAATCCACTGTTAAAATCCCAACTGGAAGAACAGAGTAATGGAAAAATGCAGGCCTTCCTGCTGTCCTCGTTGTATCTGTTAAATAATGGTCACATTATTTTTGCATTATCCGATCTCTTCGGTTTGCTGTGTAATGCTGTAGGCAGTCCATTTAAAAATACATTATTCATGAGTATGAATTTATTGACTCGCTGAGATTATTTTATGCCTCTATGAGTTAACTATATATAAATCTATCAACAGGAGCTAATCAATTATACAGTTCCTAGTGAAGTATTCATACCTCTTGAATTGTAATGACATAACCACAAACTGCTATATATTTCAATAGGATTTTGTGTACAAAATATATCCTGTCACTCTCAGGGGCTTTGATACAAATGCAGAGTACACTTAATCAGATTTTAGTTTGTTAAAAAGGTGTAAACGGTTCACGTTCCTGTAATAAGTTGAGATGCATTGTTTTTCTTTAATTTGCTGGATGTGTATTTTCTTTTAGCTTTTATATTTTTGAAAGGCATTAAATTCAACATGTAACCTATTGATTTTTCGAGGCATAATTCCTCCTTGTGGTTCTGTTTTATAAAACTTTCATCTTTTTGCAGGCAAGGAAAATTGCCCTTGCAGGTCAGCAGTTTGCCCGCAGTCATTTAATGGGAGATAGTATATTCTGTTACTACTACAAGCTTTTCAAGGTATCATTGCTGTATTTTTTTTTTTTACCCCTGCTTTACCTGAATAAATCATGTTGGCTGTTGTGTTGAGTAAACAATATTCGTGAAATAATTTTTGCTGTGCTTCATATAGGAGTATTCCAGACTGCAGATCACAGAGCCTAAAGTTCGGGAGGGCATGGAGTTTGTAGAGCAACCTAAAGATGACTTGTTTCCATGTTCCTGCCACCGGACAACGGTAAGGGATCTCGGCATGTTTCCTTTCTACCAGGGCTGTTTAGAACAAGTTACAACAGCTAAAAAATATTCATCAACAATGTATTTGTTAAAATCTGCTCTTAAAAGTGTGATTGCTTTATTGAAAAGCTGTCTTTTTTCCCTCCATTAAATGGATCCTCTGATGGCCAAAGTGATTTATTGTTATTAACTCACTTTAAACTTTAAGAAACTAGATTTTCAGTTAAATTTAGCTTTTTCGTAGTAGTATTGTACTATTGGCTCCAATAAGAACATACTTTCATTTTTAAAGTGTCTGGCTCCCTCTGCTGTACACGAGTTGCCATCGCACTACTTTTTTTTTTTTTTTTTTTTTTTTTTTTAACTAATGCGGTTTGTCTGTCTCCCATTTTCAGGCAAAAGATGAACTTTGACCTTACACCAAAGGAAGAGAAATGCGTCATATCTGAAATTGCCAAGTAATTTTTTTTTCAAGTTATAATTTATTTGTTTATTATTTGATGAATGACACTTTTTTATACAATTAAAATTCTTTTTTACATTTGTGTGTGATTTATTTCCTTGCATTTACACATTAGCATTACATTCACATAAAATCACTGCAAAAGTATTATTAGCCCTGTGTTCATGTTTTCCATGTTACACACAACAACACAATAGTTTTTTTCTCCTTTTTTCAATTGTTTTATGTGATGAACCAACACAGATAAGCGCATAGTTCTGAAATTAAAGGAAAATTCTACATTTTCTAAGTATTTTAAGAAACATGGCAGACACGGTCCAGACCTGAATTCAATATGTGGCACTATTCCAAAATTCAGATAGGCAAAACTGAATAATTGTAAATACCACTCCTGAACGCTAGATGGCACTCATTTTCAGTCATTTTAAAGATTTTACAGAGAAAGACCGCCTGCAATGGACGAGTTTAATGAGGTAAACGTTAAAATACCATACGAAATTCTTCATTAAAAATAGGCGCCGTTTTCAAGCGGTTTAGGCTGAAAAGAAGAATTAACACATAGAGGCTGTAGATGAGGATACACAGAATGTACGTCATGAAAAAGTGCAGTGAACTGTGCAGATGAATGACTTGCTTTTAAACTTATCTTTCAGGAACTTGTAAAAGTACCGTTCGGGACAAAGAGTCTGGACGCAGTCTTGTGTGTTCCAGCGTCACTGAATGATGTTCAGACAGCCGTCATACTAACACACGGTGCGGGAGGAGACATGAACTTCAAACATTTAGTTTCTCTTGCACACGCTCTGGCATCACACGGTTTTCTCTGCCTCCGTTTCACATGCAAAGGCCTGAACTTTGCTTATAGAGTTAGAGCTTATAATGCTGTCTGGGTAAGTATTTTTTGTTTCTGTTTAAAAAAAAAAAAAAAAAAAAGCTGCTGCAAAATTAAAGGAACAATCTGACTTGTGAGCTATTTTGACTCTTGAACACTATTTTATAGTTTTTCAGTTTTGTCTTTCTCCTCCCACCCCAAAAAACAAGACTCTATGTAAAAATCCTTGTAATGAAATGTAAACTGCAGAATCAATTCTAAAGAATGAAGATAAAAAAAAAAGTAGAATGCGACTTTTGTTTCAAGTAGTGAATACATAGAAACCAATCAGAGGGCCAAACAGAAATGTACCACATAAAGTTTTGAAGATGCACATTGTTTTCTCTATTTGCTTCTTTTGCTGCTTAAATGTAGAAATATGTCAACTACTGCAGCTGATCAGATCTTTCTTGTGCCATCATTGACCGAAATATATATATAAGGCAAAATGTAAATTTTCTATCAGTGTGCATTTTAGGAAATTTGCATGTTGTGAAATCCTGCTGTGTTATTTTAATTGCAAAGTCCTCATTTAAATAAAATAAACACTCATATTTGTCATTTCAGGACTACTTGAAAACCTTAGAGAGGTTTACGTTGAAAAACATATTTTTTGGAGGTAAATAGAAAATGCCACTTGCCCATGTTGATTTCCACTGATAATAGCTACTTTGTGTTTTAGACAAACTACTGCACTAAATGGGATTCCTTTCATGATAAAATCAGGCAGGTCAATGGGATGCCGTGCGGCTGCAGCCCTCGCCAGGCAGCTGAGCGATGAGTTTGAGGATGCAGTGCAGGGTGTCATCTGCCTCTCTTTCCCCCTGCACCCACCAGGAAAGACACACAATCATCAGCAGCGGAGTGAAGATTTAAAAATGCTGCCTGGGAGTGTTTGTGTGCTGTTTGTGTCTGGCACTCAGGACACAATGTGCAGCGAGGTGAGGGTGAAAATGTTCTGCATTGGATGAGGAAATGGATTTACTTTTGTAGGATATTTTTTTTTTCACATTTGCTTTTGTTCTCCTTTTTTAATGTCCTGCCACAACATTTCAATCTGTTCCAGTCTGGATTTTGTACTGTTCTATTGCAACATCTTCATTCTCCATACTGTTTTAGATTTGGTTGTTCATTTTTCAATATACAGGTTAACACGTAGTCAAAAAATGCAATAAAATATTTTGAGATGTTCTATGTCTCAAAATATGGAAAAACTGAACAAAATTTTTGAAAAAAATTACTTGCTGCTGTGTTTGGGACTTCGAAATGTCTCAACAAGTTGAGACATTTTTATGGGCAGCTACAGTTGTTTCTCTCAGATTGTTACTGATGTTTTTCCCAACTTGCCATTGTGTCAACACACACTTGTTAGTCATTTTGCTGATCATCACTTATTCAAGTGCATTTTACTATTATCGGACTGCTATATCTACTTTTTAAATTCTACAAAAGCAGCAAGACTGGGCTTAGTTTTTCCAATGAGATCATATTCTAAAGTAAAATATTTTATGACTGTAGTTTATCTATTCAGACACATAAACCACCCCTCTTGCATGCAGAGCAGCTTATTTCATTTGACCCTTTCTACTCTACTGGTTTCACAGACTTTTCACTTTTTTTCTTCAACATCTATAATTCTGTTAAGTCTCCTTTTTACTCTGCCTCTCTTTGATCAGTTTTTGCCAGCTGTGTACGTGAAGATTCAAAGACATATCAGGCCACAGTGGTGACCTTTCTTCTTTTTTCTTTGCTCAGGACCTTTTTAATGGGGTACTAAAAGATATGAAAGCCCAGGCTGAACTTTTTTGGGTACAAGGCGGCAGCCACGGTCTGACTGTGAAAGGAAGGTCTGAGGATTCTGTAATGGATGAAGTGAACTTAAAAGTCCTCCTGTGGATAAAGGAGAAAACAACATTGGGGAATTAACATTTGGTGTTTGTTCCACTGTGTTGTTAAATAAAAGATATCACATCATAAATGTGCATAATACTGCTTGCCATGTTATGTAATCATGAATTAAGATATATTTCTTTTTCAGTGTAGTTTTCAAAACAGATTTTTTTTTCCTCTGATATAGCAAATGGTAAATAGTTCACGAGGAGAAGAAAATACATTTCAATGCAAAGTATGTAAGAACTTAAAGTTCAGGCTGTTACTACAATATATTCTGTTTGGCTTAGTTTACTATTACAGTAAACTTTACTGTAATAGTAAAGTTTACTGTAATAGTAAACTTTACTATTAAAGTTTACTAAAGTTTACTATTACAGTAAACTTTGCCTGCAGTACTTAATGGGTTATAATTTCCACACAATTTCCTCTGTTTAAATAACTGAATTCAGCCAGTCCCTTCCCGATTAAAGACGAAAAAGACTAGAAATCACACGTCCAGTTGAGTGCAGTAAAGATGAAGTAAAATGAAGCAGTGGTAATGAAGCTATAAGAAAATTACTTGGAGAAAGTGAGACTGATAAAAGCAGTAAGAGTGAAATAACACACAAGTGCAATATGTGGTTAGATAGGCAAGATGATCTGTATCTTCTTCATTAAATTGTCTAGAATGGATGAAGATGATCAATTATGGAGATCAACACTACATTTTATAAGTGACTTTTTAAGATATCCATTTAAATGTTTTACTCCTCAACTGTACAAAGTTGCCTATTGGAAAAATACAAAGAATAGACAAAGATATTGTAGCTAATTAATAATTGTACATGGGATAATGAATTAAATTATTTCCAAATAAAATATAAAAACTCTTTTTAAGGTATGCATTATTTTTTGATATGTTGTCTATTAGCAATGAAAATGCAAATGCATATAATTTCTTTTTTAGATTTTTTTTTATGCAGTCTATTTTAGGGCAAGAATGCTTGTAGTCCGTTTAGTGGAGGGTTATTATTGTTGCGGCTCCTTTAAGGCCAACTCTGACGTCACATTTATTGGAAAAGCTATTGGCTATTCCACTTCCGCACATTTCAAGCAGAGAAGCATGGCAGAGGAACAGCTTTGGAACAGGGTAAACATTCCTTACCCCTGTGCAACTTCAGTCGTCCGCATAAAAGTTGCTCCAAAAACAGGTTTGACCGTCCAAGCAGAAAATGTCTCACCTTGTGTGCTTATTCTTAAAGACACATCAAGCGCAAATATACACATAACTCTAACCACGTGCTTTTGCAGGGACACTGACAATCTACCTTTTATGTTTTGCAGTTAGACTTTTCAAAGGCCTGCTGCTGAAAAACGACGAGGTCCTGAAGCTTCTTCACAGTAAGCTTCTTCAGACGGAGATCCGGCTTCTCTACGAGCTGATGCACATCCTGAACAACAGCTACAGGGGGAACAAGACCTTCAAGGGCTTACAGCAGGTGAGAACTGCAGGCAGAAACCCCCACATTATGCTTCAGTGTGTCACGTTTTCTCTTTTCAAGTCTCAGAATGTCGAGCAGCAATAGAAGTTTCAGACTTTCCAATCTTAACCTGAATTTCTACATGAGCTTGTCTGTTTACGTCCTACAGGTTGAACAATGTGTAAACAGACTGAAGAATATGAAGCTTGATGCTGCTCTTCAGGGGCTAATAGAGCTATGTCCCAATCAGATTCAATTGTAAGTTTTAACTAATTATTGTTGTAAATATAGCTATCGTTAACACACAATTCTGATGTGTTTCAATTACAAAACACAATGCAGTTATTACAATTCTTTGTCTGCATTTTTTTCCCAGCCATGAGAAATGTGGGATTAATGACTAATCCTCTTATTATAACTGCTTAATTGTGATTTCTATTTTACCAGCAAAATTGTACTGCCCTAACAGAACGCTATGTGTCTGCAGAGCCATTTGGTTTACCATGTTGCAGCTGCATCTACAATCTCTAAGTACAGTTTCTTTGTGCGTTTTAGGGCACTGTGCAAGAAGAAGAGTGACTGTGATGTTCCGAGTCAACCCATGCTGGAGTGGACCTGTCTGAAAGTGCTGGGAGCTGGCAAGCTGCTGAGCTGCACTTTGTCTCGCTGCAGCAGAGCTTTCTTGTATCCTATTTAGCAGTTCACACCGTTTTGTAGTTCAAGCTTTATTGTTATTTTTATTAGAACCAAAAGAGGGTTTGTGATGCATCTTGGAACATTTCTGTCAGAGTTAGTTGGTCTTTAACAGGTTCATTTTTCAGATTAGCAAAACGGCAGATGAAATGGGAGGAGTTTCTCATCCTGAATATAGTGCTAACCAGCATGCTGAGTCGTTTATGGTAAGTAGCTGCTTTATTTTTTCATATTTGCAGCTCCAATTGGATGTGGGAGATAGAGCAGCACAAAAAATAACTTTAATTGTGCTTTTTAGAATGATTTGACTCGGAAGTCAAAGGTTGAAACCATCAGAATTCAGATTTCAGGGACCCTTCCTGTTTCACTGACCAGAAATTAGAAACTATCTGTGACATTATCAATCCTCTTATTATAACTGCATGATACAACCATCACTACAACCATTCTAATTAAAATAAAATAATAAATAGAAGTTTTTTCAGTCAGTGGATACACAGACTTGCCGAGTACCATTTTTTTCTTTAATAAAACTGTACCAATATTTTACCCTGGATAGAGTTGAGAAATCCATATTTGGTTTGAATAAAATTATTTAAAATTTTATTCTTCCCTCTATGCTCCCCACCAATCTTTGGCACTGACTGTGTTAATATGACCACATAATTATTACTTCTGCTTGTGTTGGAATTCAACAAACATTGGAACTGAATACTTCTCATTCAGGAAGCGGACATGTTCTCAGAAATTATTTTTTTCCAAAACTGTATATTATCACTAGACCAAAAATTATATAACAAAAAAATATTGTGATGTATTTTTGATGTATTACCACAGTAAGAAAACTGTTCTTAGTATATTAGTTATTGACATATTTAAGTGTTCTTGCAGTTAGTTTAAATATTGCAAAGTGTTTTTTTACTAGGGTACTTTCTGCATTACAGTTTGGTTCCACTTTAACAAGCATTGAACTATAATGTAGCCTGATGTCTGCTGATTAATTGATAACTGTTTACTCAACACACTCGGCCATTTAAGTCAGTAATCCTTACTTGTACGATTCAGTGAAAACTGATGCATCAGATTCGTGAAGAAGTGTCCCATTTCTTTGGAGGATATTTTAACCACCTCTTGAATTAAATGCTAAGGAATGGGGAGACATTTAGGGGTAAGGATAACTCTAAGAAATCTGATTCGGACTAAGTAGTCAGTGGTAAATGTTGTAAATGAACTGTAACAACAGTGATTGAAAGCAAACATTACTGGTGATTACTTGTGGAGAAATTTGATGATGAATGTGACAGAAATGGAAGCCATCCAAATACCTCCTGGCGCAGAGTCTCTCCTCTGTGGGGCTGTAAAGTTTATAGCTCATACACTGCTCCACTGTGCTTTGGTCTGTGATTGATTTCTGCAAAGCAGGAGTATATAAAAGCTATTTCTGCCAATTCTGTCAGCCATTTTTATTGGAGCTAATTGATGCTGGAGGAAAAGACTTTTCCTGTGAAACTGCATTCCTGGCTTTAGGCTGCTGTGTATTGTACATTCAACAATTTAAACAGTTATAATGAATATATAAAAGAATTTTGTTTGGATGGCCTTTTAGAAACGCTTTCTCTTTTCATATAAAATGACTGATTTGGTTCTTTTGCTTCATCAGGGTGTTTTTTCGTGGTTTACTGGTCAGCCTCTGCAATCTTTACCGGTGGCTCCTGGAACTCCAGAAAGCTGTAGCCCAAGCCAAACCCATGCCCTTCCTCACCAACACGGTCTTGCCAGCAGATATGGCTGAGTTCCTGGGTCCCTCTGATGCTTTAGTGCTGAAGAAGCATCCGGCGTTTCTTGCTTGTCCAAAAAGTCAGAAAACAAAATGCCAAACAATAAACAATCAGAAAACTAAAGTCAAAAACAATAAACAGCGGATGACCTTTAAAGAAGACCTTGGGATGGCTGTTGAAAGAGAAAGAGGTATGGAGTCACTTGATTATACAAGCCCAAGACCAGAGCAAGCAATTTGACAAACCAATTATCTCCATTTATCAGGTGTTTGCAAAATTTGGCTCCTCCAAACCAATTCTTATACAAATATCTATTTGCAGGTGTCGGTTTTGATATCGACGACAAGCCTTATATCTTCAAGGTCAGTATGATAACCAAGATATTTATTCCTTTAACATGTGCCATTTACAGCTGATTTTTTTCACAGAAAACTTTAACCAAATTGAAAATTGAATTTAAGTGAATTTAGTTTATTTATATAAAAACTGTAAAAAATGAAGCTGCAGTAGAACCAGTGTTTATCTTATCACAACACAGTATTTGTATCACAACACAGTGAGCCGACTGACCTATTTTTTTGCTTGTGCAACCAAGATAAATTTATTTCAAGCCTTTCAACACATCTTTACCATTGGAGGGTGCTGTATTTATTTGTCCTTATTTACCTAATATTCCCATGTTGATTTCAAAGGGTAAGACTGTATCAAAATTGAGCAACAAAGTCAAGAAACAAGAGTTCAAGAAACAAGTGAGTGAGGCTACTACATTTACACTCCTGGCTGCCAATCTGGAGGAGATAATTCAGTGGTGCAGCTCGGAAAGAATGAAGAGGACAAAACGTCTCCTTACATTCCTGCGACTAAAGTGCCAAAAGATGAAGTGTCTCGAAGCAGCAGGACACAAGTATGATGAATAAAACATAATATTGTTCAGCCATGACTTTCAGCTTCTGTGACACATTTTGAATGCTAACTGCTCTCATTATCTGCCCTTTTACGCAGTGTTCAGAGGAAGCTTCGGATTTTCAGACAAGAAGTATGCCAGGCTGTATCTCCCCAGGGATCAGCAGTGAGGACTTTTCGTTTTCCGGCCGTAACGAAGAGGATCGCTGGCCGAAGAAGTCATTCTGAATCACTCTGGAAAAGATATATGTTATCCAGAGCCAGGACTAGTTTTAAGAGGACAGGACTGCTTGGACAGCAAAAAGACTCTGGGCCAGTGGTGTATTTTAAAGATGTCGAAAAAAGCAAGGCTTCAAGCAGGAGAGCGTTACAGATTAATAACCCAGATAGCAGTGAAGACATAGATGATATATTTGCAATTGCAGGGTTGTAATGCTTCATAAATCAAGACAAGACTAATAAGTTGACCTAATGATTGAATGTGGTCAATCATCAGGTCAGTAATCTATGTGTAAATTGCATTTATGCTAAGTGTTGTATTAGACCAGATATTTTTACATTTTATACCTGTTATATCGCTGCACCTCATCACACAGGATACAGATGCATTTCTGTAATTTTGTACATGAATTCTGTTTTATTCGGAATTTGTGGAACATAAAGATACTAAGATATTACTTTTGTAGTAGGTTAATAGTTTGTATTAAAATGTCTAGAACAGTGGTGCCCAAAGTCGGTCCTCGAGGGCCAGCATCCTGCATGTTTTAGTTAGTTCCCTGGTTTAACGCACCTGGATCAAATGATGGCTCATTGGATGGCCTAAGAAGAACATTGACATGCTGAAAAGGTTGTTACTACCACCAGGGAAATATAAAATACTTTGAGATTGTAACAAAAGGTCAAAGTTCAAGAGTCATGAATATATTTAGAAGGTGCTAACAAACAATGGGACTTGTGTCTTTTTATTGTTTCCTGTTACAGCTCATAATATCTAGACAAGTTATGTCTCACAGTTCCTTTTAAGATCAAAGGTCCAGAATGCCCTGTTCTTGCTTTGCAATAAAGAGTCTCATTGTAAATTACAGAATCTACTCTTATCATCAGCTGCTTTATTAAAGGTCTTAAACAATCTAATCTTAAAACTCATGAGATCCTGCAATTCAGATTATGATAAATTGAATGATACATTTTCTGGCTGAGAACTCCGTCACCACTGTTGTGCCTCTAACCAATTAATTGGTAGCTCTTAAAGCTGTGATTTTAACAGTTTTTAGATCTTTATAAAAATAAAAAAACAAGGCTATTGTCCTAATGTGTTAATCTTTATCCAAAGATCAAGGTACAGTCATAAAGTTAGGATTTTATTGCTGCACTGAGTTTTAAGTGCATATTAAGCTAAAACATGACAACTTTGTCTACTCCAGAAATACAAGTTTTGTTGCAATTTCTGGAAGTTGGTATTATTTTCTATCCTAAAATGTAAAAATAAAAATACAATGTATGCTAAGTTTAGAATTTTTTACATTTTATTTATTTTATAAGATTAGAAGGATTAAAAGGACTATGGTGAAATAATTGCCTAACAGCATCAGAGTGCTAAAATGTTTATAAGATCAAGAAAGTGCATTGTATGTCTTTAGTTTCATACAACATTGCAGTATTTTTGGACATTTTACTTTTTACCCTTGTTACATAGTACAATTTTGTATCGATTATCCGTCTTTAGTTGTTTTTCCAACTGTGAAATTGGAAAAAAAAAAAAAAAAAAAGCCTTTCAGAACAAGATTTTAAAACCACAACATCTGTTTCTGGGTTGTTTTGCATTTGTGTTTTATTTTTTTATTTTCTGCTAAGTGGTTTAAGAAGTTGGACGATGGTTTTGGTTCTCACAGTCCCACACAAATCTTTTAAGTTCTAACAATTTGGCTTGGATGTTTTTTTTTTTTTTTTTTAATAAGATACAAAAACCACAAACCGGGTTCTTTAACTGGAGCGAGGGCAGATGCGTCACTTCCTGTCATCTGTTGTTTTTACTTCCGTAAGGTGGGGCTTTTGTTACGGGAGCGGTTTGTATTCGGAGAACCAATGCGTTGGTCTGCGCTGAAAAAGCAGTCAGCTAGATAGCATCAACCAAGGGCAGTCATTGGAACTACGCTTCGGTAAGGCGGCGTCCGAATCTTCTTATCGCGGTAATGTAGTTGTATTATTATGTGCTTATTAGTATGGCTCTTGAAATAACGTTACCATACGTTTTTAAGGTCAGAGCGAGTGACTGCTGGAGGCAAAGTGCTCAGCGTTTAACGGAATATGGGTGTTTAAAAACTGGTAGTTACCAGAGTGATGTGATGAAATTTTCACGTTGTGTTGGTTGCCAAACTTTTTTCTAAATAGAAAACCCGTTTAATAGTAGAACAATACCAGCACCATTGATTGAGTTTACGCTAGCATAACTGATTTGGACATTTTCCCTCGATCTGTTAGCGCTTAATTTTCTTCTTCTGACTTGTAAAAAATACTCCGAATTAACGTTTATGTTTACTTCATTACGCTGTGGTTTTGAAGTACTGTTTATTTTTTCTTTAACAATAACGGTATTCGCAAATGTTAAAGATCGAGCGGGTGAAGTACTCTTTGAGTTCCTCATAATATAAGTACATCAATAATATCTCCCATCATCAAATGTTTGAATAAGCACCTTGGTAATAACTGTTACTACTGTAAAGTTTTGTCACTCAGAAGGCACACCCAAACTAGCTCATGTGTTCTTCTGCTGATGTTGCAAATCCGTTGGTATCTTCAGACTAGGCAACCTGACCTAATCTATTAGATTTTTAGGTTTTACGTTCGTTTTTTTCCTCTCTTAAAGGATGCATAGTCATAAAGATCCAAAGCCAGTTCGGTCAGTTGCCAGATGATAGTTTACATGTAAACAGTGTAATGTGGAGATGCGAGTTGGTTTTTTCTCTGTCTGTTTTTGAGTAAGAAAGAGGGGTGTACAGGACGGTGTTAGCAAAGCACCACGCTTCCATCTCGATATTAATGACAGGTCCATTTAAGTAGCAGGGGAAGTGAAATGTGTGTTTCCTTTTCCTGATAACTGGCTGCATAAACTTGTTTTAGGGTCTGCTTTGGAATGAAACATGCAGTCATCCCCCGTAAACAACTCGTGAACAGAATGCTGAGCCCAGCACATTTGCAGCATTTTCAGGAAAACCAGATTATGAATTGCTTGGCAGTCTTGTAGGGCTTTGGCCTTGGCTTTTAAGAAGCTAATGCAGACTGTTGGGTATTTTTTCTTCTCACAACAAACAGCATTTGAGGGTTTCAGTCTTTTTTTTTTTTCGTGATTTGATTCAAATGTCACTTCTAACACAGTGCTTACTCAGCAATGAAACACAACCGATGTATCAGATAACTATTTTTGATTCCATAAAGGTGCCTATGTTTTAGTGTAGGACTTTTTTGCCGCAACTTAAAAACATTGCATAGGCACTTCAAAGTATGCATTAACACACACGTCCACACAAGCCTTTTAGTTAAAAATGGCTTAATAGTTTTAAACGATTTCTATTTCGGCCACAATGTTCTCTTAACTCGGCATAGTTTTTGGTTTGGTAGCCATCTGTTCACTGTCTTTGTTTTACTCTGTAACTTGTCAGAGCATGATAGACATTTTTCCCCCGTCACTTCTCTTCAGTCAGTCAGGACGGCCCATGTCCAAACCTCACCATCTCCATGTTTCTGAGGTGGGCAGTTACTAATGGCATTTTACTTAAGTAACTTTTTTTTGGGAGGAAGAAATGTTTTTGCAGTAATTTCACTACACTGTACTTTATACTTTTACTTGAGTAGAATGAAGTATCGCTCCTCTTTCTTGAGTAAAATTTTTGGCTACCCTATTCATTGTGAGTAATTTCAGAGAGTGAAGACCAGATATTTTAACCAAAAATATATGAGGCACAGAGACACACCTACAGTTTATATTAAAATGAAACCTCTTGTTTGTCCACAAATAACATGCAGCTTTGCTGTTTTTATGTTATTTTCCATCTGCCTGCTGTGTCCTTTGTAGGTCAGAAAGACACAGTAAACACTGTACATCAAGACTGAGAGTACTGGCGAGTTGAACGGCAGTGTATCACTTATTGCCACCACAGTGTGTGCAATAGAGACATTTAGTAGTAGATCACACTTGCATCACAACTGTCAAATGAATAGTTCAGATTTTTAAGCAAAGTTGTAATAAACACACAATAGTCTAACACTAGTAGATTGTTCTTTTTGTGTCTCTTTTCCTGTAGCCTGAAGCTATTGGCAAAAAAAACAAAAAAAAAACACTCACCTCAAACTTATCATAGTAATTCCTGACACAGTTTTATTCTTTTTCATACACCTGACAGACCTGGCATGTAACTGTTAAGAAATGCCACATTCCATACAGTCGCATTTGTAGTTCAAACACTACATTGATATGATTTTATATACATATATATATTTGCATTGTTATTCTGTTAATATTTTATGCGGAAATTCAATAAAAACACATAGAAAAATTACTAACTATCTTTGCATTTAATGTGATTGAGTGAGTGACTAAATGAGACTTGGATTATGTTGATTCTGACACTCAGCTGATGCATTGTTAGCTTTAGCTTCAGCTCATTTTTGATGATGAAAGCAGATGACAATGTAAGGAACTAGCAATACACAGCAGAGCATCCTGTTTCCCCCAAGGAAGAGGAACAAGTTATGCAAATGTACATTTGCAAAAGCGTTCAGCTTTTTATTTTTATATTATTCATATATAATAACTCAGTGCTGGCAGCTGCTGCCGGTGGGCATGTTTACCAAGCTGTGACAGACGCTACCTGTGGCAATTGTTTGCCTTTTAAAATGCAGCTTTGTTTGAGCGTGATGGAAACTTCTGTTAATGTCAGAATTTTTAGCTCTACTTTCACTGAATTTATTTTATTTTTTTCTTCCATGGTTCATATGCAGCCTGTGATTCTTTTTCTTGAATTTTAAATAATATTTTCTCGTAATTGCGTTCATTGCATCCTAATCAGCAGCAGGAGAGTTTCCAATTTTAGAGCTCTCATTAATGTAGGGACACCTGGAGTCTCTTAGATCACAACCCTGTTTTTCCTCAGCCTCTCACTCTCTGAATACGCTATAATCAAGGTCACCGTTTCACTGACCAACAGTGACTGGGTTGTCTCTACTCACAAACTTGATGGTGTGTGTGTTTATGTAAATGCTCAAGCCAAATAAAGAAGTATGAATTTACACAACAGTCTGATGCCCTGGCTGATGAATGCAAATCACTCTTTTTATTGTTTTATTAAAATCCAGAGCACTTTTAATAACTTATAATCCTCTAATTAAATTTAAAAACATTGGAATTGAAATGCTTTTGTTTGGGAAATCTGAAAGCAGACAGCACAGAGTTATTAATATAGAACTCACCCATTGTCAAACCTCTACCTTAAATTTCAAACATCTATATCTGTATAAAAGAGGCAAAATGAACGGTGGAGTAGGCATTAAACAGCGTGAAATTAAGCCTGTTAACTTGAGACAATGTTATTTTTAAACTATGATGACTGGTTGCCATCGTGATCATTCTCTTTCTATTTTTTAAATTTGAAGTGGAAAAATGATTCCAGTTTTGCTGAATTAACCTTTCAATAAAATGTTTATTTGTCTTCTTTTCAAATAATGCAAAGCAATGCTTTAATAATATGTAATTCTTTTTTTATTACATATATAGTCATTGTTCTTTATGTGACAATAAATTTATACTAGTACTGCTAGAATTTACCTTTTAAAATATTTCTAGACGCTTAGTTCAACTTAACATGTAATAATACGTGGATTCTGAATTAGATTCAGAATCCAGGTATTAATGTGGGAAATTTAATTGAATTTCGTACATTTACATTTTGTACATTTAATCAGATCCAAATTTACTAAAGGGCTGTGCAGAGCAACAGACTTTGACTTCCCATTAAATAACTGGACTTTACACAGAAATATCATAAAATAAAATAGAATAATATTTTTTTTTATCTGTAAAATACAAAATCATACATGGAACATGTACAAAATATTAAGGATTATTAACACTGACCAACCCTCTAATGCTCATCTGCATTACAGGATGAATTGTCTGGTTGTTTTAGG
The DNA here is from genome assembly GCA_903067095.1 of Girardinus metallicus. Taxonomy (NCBI): domain Eukaryota; kingdom Metazoa; phylum Chordata; class Actinopteri; order Cyprinodontiformes; family Poeciliidae; genus Girardinus; species Girardinus metallicus. Next base: position 26,562 of record CAEGAE010078192.1, read on the forward strand.
TTGGTCAGAAAACAGCCCAATAAAAATGACCTTGAAGGGGGAGGCATGGCCACTTACTGTTAGACATACTTTGAGTCAATAAATCAATTTCCTTTTTTCTGCTTCTATTCTGGGTCATGGACACAAATACAATTACTTTGTGGAACTCTAGCCATATGTATCATCCCTATGCATAGGTGGTGGTATGTAGCTTAGCCTTAAAGAGATGGTAAAACTTAAATGATGAACTGAGATGGGTGTCTTCAGAAGTGACCACCAAATTCAAGATCATGTTAAATACAGGACAGTACTACTGCATTTACCTTAAAGTTCTCTGACTAAGATAAAAAAAAAACATCCAAATGAATCTCAGCTGTTCCAAGAAGCTTTTATTGATTTTTTTGATTTTTTTTTGTTCGTTGCATGTTGCTGCAAATATCATACTCTGCAAAAAGCCACCAAAGCATCACTTGCAAATAAAGTAGTTCAATTTTTTTTTAAATAAGAAAATAAGAATTTTTTTGTCTATAATTTGCCAGAAATTGAACTTGTTGAAGCCAAAAGTGTGCCAATTAAGGAGTTCAAAGTAGAACATATTTAATACAAAAAATGTATTTCATCTGAAATGCAAATGTTTATATTGTTTGCACAGTTTTTGCTTGCTTACTACTCTGAGGGTGGTGTTTGTTCTGCAAATGATTTCTAGTAGAGTCTGTTAACTCCATTTAATGATTAATCGATTACTAAATTAGTTGACAAATATATCATCAATTGGTTAATCACGATTAATCCAATTGTTGTAAATGAATATTTTAGTAATCGAGTAATCTATCGATTAATCGGATAAAAAAAAGATAAAATAAAACATTGGTAAATCTAACATAACAGCAGTGTTACTATCGCATATCAATATCAGTCCAATTT
>CAEGAE010078195.1:0-11002 GCA_903067095.1 Girardinus metallicus
ATATATATATATATATATATATATAATATTTTACCTTCTTGGTCACATTTGTCTTGTAAATACGTAAATTAATATGGACACTTTCAAACAGCCTATAAAGCTCCACAAGCTTTCAGGTTTTGAGCAATTTTATTCCAGGATCGCACTGGCTCAGGTCTGCCCTCTTTAGGCAACCAGGAGCACTACAGGCCTCATTTGCTTCTTTAACTGTAGTTTTGAGGCAGACATATAATACAAACAGGTAAAATTGAACACTTGTTGTTTGAAAAGTAATGATATTTAAATGTGTTCAACACCAATGTGACCTAAAACATCATGGAACTCACTGAAGTATGGCTCCATATATCTCTCATCAGTTTAACAGGAAATATATAACTTGAGTAAAAATGACTGTGATCACACAAGTATTACTGAAACACAATTGGCTCTTATTTGCATCCTCCGTTCCTCTGTGTTCTCCATCCACTCCTAATTGGAGCCTGTTTCTATAGCTGAAAGGACAGGCAGAAATGGGCATTACTGTGACACATGAATGGTGAAAACTAAGTAATGAAAATTGAATAACGAGGAGCATGTGCCTAAGTAACAAAAGCTTTTTCATATGCTGTCGTTTGTATGACGCCGAGTGAAAAGTCTATTTCTACTTGTAGAAAAGACTTTTGGTTTATTAGTTGCAGATTTTTTGCTGCCATTTCTTTTTTCGTGTCTTTGCAAAGTCCAATTATCTACTTATATGGTATGTGTACATCGACATAAATGTCAGCCTGTTGCTTTATTTACCAGTGAATAATTATAAAATCAACAGTGCCTCATTCAGACTCAGAAGTCCTGTGGACTGTGCTAATGCCAGAGACCGCTTTGCTGCTGACAGTGAACAGTTAAAGCTAACTCTTTGGTTTTATTGCTCGAGCGGGACAGAATTACATGCTTTCAAACATGGTCTTCTATATGTGTTCAACATAACTTATATGACATATTCATGAATATTTTTTTAAGTAGTGAAACACTACATAAATTAGGAATGGCTGATTCTGTACACCAATAGCTTCACAAGCTTAGTCAAACATGTAAAAATAACTCATTTGTTCAGTCAGTGCAATTAGCATAGAATTTATTGAATAGATCTGGCCTTATGCATCAGGCACATTGCCACTGATATCTGACCTGGAATTATTTTCATTATTAGCACAAATGTAGGTTGGTAGGTAGGAAGGTAAGCTACATAGTACATACATACCTACTTAAGTAGGTATGCATGTTGGTAGGAAGTTAAATAGGAAGGTGTTACGTCCACCAGGCTCGTTTGGTGGGGTAACATTAAAGGAGACCACACAAGGATTTTCTGATTTAATGAAAACTTAATTTATTAATTTATACTAAAGAAATAAAACCTGAAAAATGAATATTGAAAAGAGAAACCAAAATAGATTAATGCAAAACCCATAACTAACCAGAAATAAGCAAATGCAAAACAAACTTAACAAAACCCAACCATAAGATACAAACCAAAACCAAATGGAGTTCTGAGGAGGGAGAGTAAAAAGCCTACCTACTGCTGCACGCATGGCAGCTTCAAAGCAGCAGAGCACCAATCAGGGCAAAACATAACACCTGCAGAAGGCTTGTCTCCAGACCCCTGGAAGGAAAAAGGGCAGAGACCCTTCAGCCGTAGCAGAACGTAACAAGGAAGGTAGGTAGGTTGTTTAATGCAGCCTACCTTCCTAGGCTGCCGTAGGAAGGTAGTCTGGACTTGTATTTAGGCAAGGGCCTGTTGGTATTTAGACAAATAGGACTTGTATAAATACTTCAGACCATGATGTGTCTAACGACATCTCACATGGGCCAAGATTCTGAACGTTTTAGTCGTTTCCCTGCCTCAAATTAATCAAATGATTGGTTCATTACCTCTTGACATGATGATGAGGGGATTCAGCTGTTTGAGTCATCAGCTGTATTGAAGCAGGAGCGCAAATAAAACACCGGCCCTGGAGTGCTTTATAAGCCGGGCTGATTCTCCAGTGATATGAAGTTTGTCTTTGAAATCTTATTTTAAATTCATTTTCACATGCCAGTCAAAACTGTCAGCAGTATAATTTGTGCTTATTCGTAGCACAAGCCGCCGTGATTTTTTTAAAATGTTCTTATTTTTTCTTCTGGTTGTAGTTCTGCTCATGCTGACAGAAACGTTACGTTGCACTTTTAGCGGGTGACATGTTTTAACACGTAGATGTACATAAAATATAGGGGATTGCAAGAGTTTTCACACCATTGAACTTTTTCCATTTTTGATAATCCAAACACCTTGGATGTATATTATTGTGGTTTTCTGTATTAGAGAAACAGAAAGTAGTTCTTAAATGTCAAGTAAAAGGCTAATTTTATGCAATTCAGTTTTTGTTCGTTGCATCAATTCACAACAACATGCTGAACAATCTAGTTATATAAAGTACTGCAGTTATAGTCCTAGGCTGCAGGGGGAAATGCTGACCACTTCTCCTTACCCAGCTAAAACCTCACACAACGCAACGATTTCGCATAATTTGCTGTTTTATCTGTAATCAACTTCACGTTCTCTCTCAGCTTCTTTTGCTAGAAGCTACATCCGGCCTAGCTGTCAGCTAAGCTACTGCTGCCAATGACTTCATGTACTTGTCCTACAGACGATACACCTGTCTCTGTCTTTCTGTGTTTAATCCTGGTTCTGCCCCAGACTAAGTGCAATTAGCAGAGCTAGTGGTGGGAATAACTTTGTGGACTCTTGGTCATTCTATAGATTTTACTACTGGCACAGGGCTTTTTTATTAAGCTGCATTAATCTCCTAAATAGACTCTCAAGGCACTAATTCTGCCGTCAACTCAGATTTTTTTTCTAACATAGGATGTTCTCCTGGGCCAGTGCTTTTGAGTTCTTTGTTTGTTGCTCCTTGTTTAGTCTGCTTTAATTGAACTCTCATTTGCTAGCCTACAAAGTCCAGTTCGTTTTGGGAGGTGACAATGGGCGATTGAACTGTGATGACGCCCAAAAAGTGAACTCTGGTCCTCCTACAAACCTACATCTCAGTTCGGTTGAAGTGAATCCAACTTAAATGCAAGTCTGAATGCCTAGTGGACCGGAGAGTGCTCCAAAAGCTAACAAACTAAAGAAAAGGGCATTCTGGGTAAATACAACCAAAACAAACACAATAGACATTATCAGAAGAAATAGCTCATGGTGTTTTTCCAAAGACAAAAGAGAAACCTTACAGCCACTATAATCTGACACCACTGCATTTCCGTTTATGTTTTATGAAGAAGGAAGTTGTGTTATGTCTTCTTCAGAGATTTTTATGTCGTTTCCTTCAGTGGTTTGTGGTGCAGCGCCACCACAGGCGAGGAGGGGAACAGATTTTTCAAAGGGTTTGCTTTGTTTGACACGGTACAGTGTGAAAGAGAAGCACTCCAACTGAAAATGACTAAAAGTGTAACAAATGTTGAGACTTTGTCCCCAGTTAAACCGAGTTTACCGGACTGTCAGGTGTGAAAACAGCCCTGAAGCTCCAGTTGGCTGTAGCATTTCAGCTCACAGTGACCAAAGTTTTGCTGAGTGTTTCTCGCTGTGACAGGGGGAGTTTTCTTTCCCACTGTTGCTACATCCTTGCTTAGCATCAAGGATTTCTGCATGAAGCCACTGTTGCTTTAAACTCATTCAAGTCAAGTGACTCAATGCAAACATCTGGGTTTCCTCACGCAGAAAATTATTTGAATATTAAGTTGAACTTTCCTTGTTTAATAACAAAGATCCAATCAAAATGTATGTAATTGATGCTGAATCTGTATTTGTTACTAACTGTATTGAATGGGCAATGTTTAAACATATCTTTATGTTCAAACTAGATTCATTTGTTGTTGTTTTGCTGTGAATTGGTGCTGCATAAATAATCTGAACTGAATGAGCTTAAATCTTGGTCGTCCAATTTTATAGTTCCTTTTCTCACTTTAAACCCGAACGTCTAAAGCTGCTGTCTATAAACTTCACAAGACAACAAGGAGGCCGGCACCCTGTCTGTAAGACAGCATATTTATTTAAGGGGGAGCATAAATTAGTTGGTGAAGGGGAGAGCAAGCTGATAAAGTTGTCTGCTGCTGCTGTTTTTCTGTGTAAGCAGCTCCACATCTGCCCCATTTACCATTGCAAAAGCCTATTAGCTGCCTGGAAAGAGAATATATTTATCAGCAAGCCCTCCATTATTAATAAGTGCAGAGTTAAAAGTGAATATGTATCAGAGAAGCTGAATAGCGTTGAAGCTTGGGCTGGATTCTGATGGTCTCACTGGGAGTATCAACAGTTCAGGATATTTTCAGCCCAAATCTGAGCACAGGCAAGAAAGGCTTTCATCTCTGCTGTGAAGTTTCTGCCATTACAAGCCGGTAATTATACATTACACTCAGTGGCTGGGGGCAGAGGGCCATATATCTTCAGATGGATGATTTGGAGTTAGGTTTAACAGTATTGTTTGACTTAATTGATGTGCTAATAAACACATTGGATTCGTGTGCATCTGGCTGTTTTCTCTGTCCCTGTGCAGCCTGTGAGGTGGGTTTCTATAAGCCGGTGGCAGGCGACGGCCCGTGTGGGAAATGTCCCCAACACAGCCACTCAGAGACCAGAGCCGCCGTCTCCTGCCCCTGTGACTCCAACTACTACAGGGCGGCAGATGACCCGCCAGCAGCACCATGCTCCCGTAAGGACACACACAAACACACACCACAATACCTCGTTTACACTGGTGACCAGATCGGAGTCTGTCACACCGGCACTTCTTTGAAACCAGGTTTCAGAGTGAAACTTTTCTAAGGAGCCGCAAAGAACTTCAAAAGTGTCAAAAGAGCACAAGCGCAGAAAGCACGGCTGCAGGGTTTGTTCTAAGCACACAGGAAGGAAACAAAAGCAGTGGCAGCAGGCATCCTGCTGGGTTACTTAACCTGTTGGATTTAACACAACTTCCAGTAGGGAACATAAGTTACAGCAGCACTTCATTCTTGGGAGACAGGCTACCGTTTACAGTGAGGCGGAAACTGAGGGTTAAAAGCACATGCACATTCGGTGACATGCTAAAATCACAGCACCATCCAGTGGCCTGGCATGACAACTACAGCTGACTCAAGGTGTTGTGGCGGTGCCTCTAAACTTTTTCCAAATCAACATTTGAATATACGATCAGTTTCCCGTTAGCGGTCTCCTGTAGATGTAGCCGGACTGGGTGAAACACATGCGTACTATCAAAACAGATGTGGAATGTGTAAATGTGCTTAATCTATAGAGTTGTGAAAAAAGTATCAACCCCTTACAGATTTATTCTGTTTTTGCTTTTTGTTGCACAGATTTGACAATTTGTAAATTTGATTTTCAAATGAAGATAAGCTGAGTAAATACAAAAAAAAAGTTTCAAATGATGAAACTAACCAAATCAATCTGAAAATATTATCACCCCCTTTTTATTACATCTTGAAATAACTGGAATTAAGCACATTTACACCAATCAAGCAATGGTCTGATTATGCAATCAATCAAACTTTATTTATAGATCATTTAGTCAAGTGCAACACAAGTGGCTTTACAGAGGTCAAACACACAAAGATAGACTTTTAACCACTGAAGACACACAATAAAATGACTAAAATGTTCAAGTCAAGAAAAAAGTAAAAGTTAAATAACAATTCTGAAAATATGAAGAAAGCTCTTCCACAGGAAAAAGATAGATTGACTGAGAAATGATTATTATTAAGGGTGTCAAATCTATCCTTATTATATTTTCATTTTCTTTGGTTCGTCTGATCATAAAATTTGTACAAATTGAAGGATCCATCAATAACAAAAGAAATCTATAGAGGGGAAAATACTTTTCACTAGGGCTGGGCAACAAATCAATAACAAATATTGCGATAGGTGATTAACATCAATGGAAGAATTTTCGTTTACTTCACTGAACTCCAATATAGAACCACACAGCATTCTGGGGGATGTAGGCAGAGGGAAGGCTTTAGCTGCTCAAACTCTCATAGTCAACTCAGAAACGTTGGTGGCATCAACGGATTCACTCACTCTTTGGTTACCTAGCAACAACCTGGTGAGTAACTTGCTGGAGCAGCAGTTTCAGGTTTCCCCACCGTGTCTCATAACTGCCTAAAAATAAAAAAACAGCAGCTTAAAGCAAAAGGAGAAAATGAGTTTTACATTTTGAGAGAGGAGACTGTAGATAAAACAGACAATCAGTTTGGCATTGTTTCAGGTATATCAAAAATTAAAAAGACTAACCACACGTCACTCTCCCTCAGGTCACCAGGAGGAATCCTCAGACTGAACCTTCGGTAAATCTCTCTTTCTTTCTGCAGGCCCTCCATCCGCTCCAGTGAACGTCATCTCCTCAGTCAACGGGACGTCTGTGGTCTTAGAGTGGGATCGGCCGCTGGACACCGGGGGACGCAGCGACCTGCAGTACAGTATACTGTGCCAGAGATGCTCAGGGGACGGGCCCTGTGAGGACTGCACAGCTTCCCCTGGAGGCAGCAGTGGGGGGAAGGTGGGCGGCGGGGCCAGCATCGGGCTGGGGGGAGGGAGCATCGTGGAGCGCTCCGGCAGCGCCACAGTCCGATTCATCCCTCGCCAGAGCGGTCTGACGGAGTCCCGGGTGACGGTGCTCAACCTGGTGGCCCACACCAACTACTCCTTCCGCATTCTGGCCACGAATGCTGTGACACACCTGAGCAACGAGGCTTCACCGTATGCCGTGGTCAACATCACAACAAACCAGGCAGGTAGGGTTCATGACGCAAACATATGGAATTACACAAACACTGTGGAGTTAACCTCAAGTATTGAGCAGAGCTGGGCACAATACTCAACAGTTGGACTCTATTAAGAGAAGCACAACTTCAACATATTTTTACTCAAGTAAAAGTAAAAAGTAGGCGTCCAAGTAATTACATTAGTAAAGAAATTTATTTGGTAAAAAGTCTACAGAAGTACTGAGTAACTGATCAAATTATGAATTATTTAATATCTAAAAATACATCATCAGATGGACCAAAATGTAAATGTGGAAATTTTTGCTATTTTAGGGAACAAAATGACAATAATTTGTATAAGTAACAAAAAATAACAAAATCAGGCAAAAGAAAATTTTGTGGCAAAGTGAGTGTATTCTCACTGTGTGTAGAGAATCCAGATATTACTCAAGTAAGAGCAGCAATACTTCCTAATAAAATGACTCAAGTAAGCTTATGTACTTTTTTAATATTTAAGATTAATAATTTATTATAAATTAAATTGTTAGTGAAGTTTCTTTATTTGAATTGGGGCACCAACCATAATCTCTGGAATCATAAGTCAAACTCAGTTTCTCGTGAAGGAATAATCTCTGAACTCTTACAAGGAATGATCACTAGAAAGCTTATTTCCAATTACATCTGAGAATTTGTAAACATGATAGCCTAACTTTACAGCTGAATTATCCTGTACATAACCTTTCTCTAACTACCGAGATGCAATCTAGCTACTGCTGGAAAAGACAAAAGGAATATATATACTTAATGAGAAAATGGGAATCAAATCAGATGAATGAATGATGTCCAGACTCAGGTGAGTCTGCCACTTTGGGAAGAGTCATAAAACTGGACCATGTGCTCAGACCCAGCCAGAAGCTAACCTTAAGCTAAATTTAAGCTAGACTTAAGTTAGCCTTAAGCTAGCCATATACTAACCTTAAGCTAGTATATGGCTTTAGGCAAGTTGGCTGAAGGCTTATAAGGCTTAGCTTTAAGCTAATCTGAAGCTAGCTTTAAGCTGAACAAAATGTTGTTGCTGTGGGACCTATAAGACAACAGAGCGAATGAGAGATAAAGAAGGGCGAGGTTGCAGATATGAACGCCCAGCTCACTTGTAGTCCTGTATTCTCTACTTCTCCTTAACCAGAGCAGTTTTAGACATATTGTTGTGTTCCTGCATAATTCTACACAGCAGAGGAGCGCTTTCGTATTTCAAAAATGTGAGATATGGCATTTTTAGTTTCCTCCCCAAAATTATTAGAACGCAAATAATCACACTCAGACTTTGTTTTGCATTTTGAATCGCTCAGTTAAAATGATTTACATTCCAACTAATGAGAACTTAAACCATTTATCTTTATCTGTTGAAGAGAACCACATCTCTTGTCAAAACCTTTAGAGGTTCGAAAACATTTACATGAATAATTAATGTCCATTCTGTAGGACTTCTGGAAGTGAGACAACATTCTGCTGCTGATGAGGGTTTCAGATGCAGACAGGCATCTAACAAACATTACGTTTTGTACTGGTTTGAGCTGGCTGTCACTGAGATAAGTTTCATGTTCCGCCCAACAGGGCATTAACATGATCCCAGAAGGAGCTGTGTGTTGTATCGAGGTAAACACTGTTTTTCGGTCTTTTTGTGAGTCCTCATCTGTCCTGTTTGCTCTGCAGCCCCCTCGGAAGTGTTGTCCATCCGCCAGGAGAACGCGAGTCAGAACAGCGTGACTCTGATGTGGCATGAACCCGACCAGCCCAACGGAGTCATCCTAGAGTACGACCTCAAATACTACGAGAAGGTATTGAGCTAAAAGTTGAGGGTTAGTCGCACACTGCAACAACAAAAAAATACTGATTTGAAAAACTCTTTATACGCCTTTTTGTTATGTTATAAACTCCACTTATGAATGAAAGACCAACTCAAAGTGCTGCATAATCATTTGGAGGAAACTGTGGTTTTAAAAAGTGCTGATTGCAGTTTGACAGAAGCCGTTTAAAGGACAGAGCAAACGTTTGGTAAAAGGTGCCCCGGTCAGATCACGTGACCAAAATGTAACTTGGAAACAACATGAGAAACGTCGGGTGTATCTCTGAATGTCACCCAGAACACAGCTGGTCCTTTTGGAGAAACATGGTGGTGGCTGCATCATCCTGTGAGATTCTGGAAAGTGGGATGGAGCTCAGTACAGGAATCCTGGAAGATAAACCTTCAGTACAGCCGGTAGAGACAGAGTGGTGACTGACAGCACTACGACCTTCCTCCTTGCTCTCATTGGTTGGTTCTAGTTAGCACTGGGACCTCAAGGAGAAGGCCCAGCTCCATTTTTTAATAGATTACGTCTCACATCATACTGTCATGACATATTGACAGTTTCAATAAATATGTTAAAAAAAAAAAAAATAAGTTTTTATAAAAGCTACATACTGCAGCTTGAAACCTGTAAGCTCATTGTGCTGGAAGGCCCTGGGACAGATCTGAGTGGAGATCCAAGCCGTGGCAGTCGGATAGGGAGCGGATGAGCTCAACCAGGAGAAGGATCCTGGTGGCAGATCCGCTAATTGAAAGGAAATGGGGGTCGAAAGGCAGAGGAACAGGGAGGACGAGGCAGTGTGGATTTCAACTTAGCAAAAGTGACAGTGACAGCGAGCGGCTGTTGAGCACATAAACCTCACAATCAGCTAATTGCTGCGAGCGTGTGTGTCCGGGTGTTTGTGCGTGCGGCGATAGGAATCATCTAATTGCAGAAGGAGCGGCCTGGGAGCCTGCTGTCTCATAGCCAAACAAGCAGGTTGGTGTGGGGAGGGCTGAAGGATTAGCTTGTCTCTTGCTCTGCGTCTTAATCTTCACCCGGAGGCTGACACTTTTGTGTGTGCGTGTGTGAGGATTTCAAGTGGACCAGTCAGCAGTGTGTATTCTCAAGGTTTCCCTAGAACTTCACAGAACAAATCAGAGTCATGTGGAGGGCGGTGGTCCGTTGCTGCTCCTCATTAGCTGGGCACGATGAAGACAAAATCCCTGCTAAAGACGCATGAGTCATTCATTTTGGAGCTCACTAGCACCTCTTGTAACTGTTTAACCCGCTCTGCCTCTACAAAGTGAGGATAGCAGTGACAGGAATAATTAACTGGATTTTTAATCCAGATTGTATTAAGAGTCTTTTCTATAGAAGTGCACTGAATAGACATTTATCACTGGCATTTTTGGGGTCTTAAGGATTCGTTTTAATATACTTTAGATTACTTTTCCAGGTTGTAATCATTATACAAAATATTATATAAGTGATAAAAAAAAAATCGATTTTGTACACAAGAATTTATTGTGGGTTATTTTCTAATTGTTTATTTTCTAATGGAGTGTCATTATATTTTTAGTTTTTGGTTTTGTTGAACGTTTTGCTTCCTTTAACAATGATCAGCTAGCAGAGAGTAAACTAAGAGTACAAGAGTGAACCTTCTGAGAAAAGAAGGACATTGTATTCATGGTTACAATACCTAAAAGGAAACCTGTTGTAGGGTTACTTTTGATTCATCACTGTACTTTTTAGTTTCAAAATGTAACACTAAGAGCAAACGTTCAGTCCTCTAACTTATCACTGAACGTCTCGACTATCTTCTGTTTTCACATGAACATGCAGTATGTTCAAAACAGTGGCAGTCAAGCCAAATTTCTGGAACCTAAAGTTTATTTTTCTGTGTTTGTCCGACAGGACAATGAAGAGCAGAGTTACTCCACCCTAAAAACTAGAAACACCAGTGCTCTTGTGTCGGGGCTGAAGCCGGGGACAAAGTACATCTTCCAGGTTCGGGCCAGAACGTCGGCAGGCTGTGGACGCTTCAGCCAGAACGTCGAGATCCAGACTGGAAAAGCAGGTGACCGGAACTCAGCTGCTGGCTGCCCCGCCACTTGGGAGCCATTCTTGATTTTCTTTAATATGCAGGGTCCCTATGCAGTCTGAAAAAACACATTTTGGAGTTTGATGTCGACAGTTTTCAGGTCATGATGAGTATGGGGGGGGAATCATCCATCCACCCATCCATTTTCTGTTCACCCTCGTCCCTTAATGAGGTCGGGAGGGTTGCTGGTGCCCATCTCCAGCTACGTTCCGGGTGAGAGGCGGGGTCACCCTGGACAGGTCACCAGTCTGTCGCAGGGCAACACAGAGACACACAGGACAAACAACCATGCACTCACACCTAG